>BQNB010033541.1:8114-52245 GCA_026074375.1 Tanacetum coccineum
ATATGTTGTGATAGCAAAATAGCTTTCGAGGAATTTACATCACAGTTTATGATGTAACAGTAAGGGGTTTTAAAATATGGTATCGAATAGTTTACGAGCTGACAACCTAATGGTTCATATAGTGGCAACATAATGGTTTATAAAAGACACGAAGTAGTTCATAAGATGACAATGACATAGTTCATAAATTGACAGCGAAATAGTTTATGAATGACAACGAAATAGTTCATGAGGTGACAACGAAATGGCTTGTAAGATGACTACAAGTAGTTTTAAATAGGGTAGCAAAAGAGTTTATAAATAACTGCAAAGTAGGTTATAAGTTGGAAACAAATTAGTTCATTAAATGATAGCCAGATAAGCTATAAGGTAATAGTAGGATAATTATAAGAGATTGACAAAACGGTTTATAGAATGGTATCAAAATAGTTTAAAAGGTGTTAGCGAAATGGTTTATAAAATAATGGCAAAAGAGTTTATGAACGACGACAAAATAGTTTAAAAGATAAAGACAAGTTAGTTTGAAAAATGACTATGAAAGTAGTTATGAGATGCACTAGAACAATTTATAAAACGACGATGAAACAGTTTATGTTAATGAAGTAGTTTATAAAATTCCCACAAAAATGGTTTATAAGATGACAGGAAAACGGTTTATATAAAATACTAGCGGAATGGTTTATAAGATAGTAGCAAAATGGTTTGGAAGGCGCTAGTGGAACGTCTTATATTAATGATAACAAAATATTTTATAGGGTGACGACGTAACAGTTTATAAGATGGTAGAAAAAGGCTTTTATAGAATGGTAGTAAAATGGTTAATACGCTGTTAGCAAAATGGTTCGCAGACTGATGGTAAAATAGTTTATAACGCGACAACTACTACGTTTATGATATGACACTAAAATAGTTCATAGGATAACATCCAATTAGTCTATAACAGTAAAGCGGTTTATAAAATAATAGTGAAATTGGTTGTAAGACGGTAATAGATTTGAGGAGTACCTTACATAAGGCAATAGAAATTTTAGGTGTAACTGACAGAATCGTCATAACGCATATATTAATAGGAATTAAAAAAAACATTCACACGATACAACAAAATTTAAAGAAAAAAACAAAAGTAGGCCTCTTAGGTAACATGGTCTAAAAAGGTTTTGACTTAGGTCTCACTAGGTACGGCAGGGAGATTTCTTCTTAAGCGTAGGTCTTGTCTTTGGCAAAATTTAAGTTCTCGCGAGCTTTTCCCTTCCAAATCTGGTTCCTACAGTTCTGATTCTTTGTCTTTGGGCAATCACTCTTGACATGCCCTCGATTTCCACACTCATAACAAGTGACAACAACTCCTTGTTTTGCCACAGGGTTTCTCTGAATTGTTGCAGCAACGGGAACCTTACAATCCCTAGTCATGTGGCCAATCCTATTACAGTTATCACACTTTACAAAACACGGCCCATCGTGATGCCATTTACACTTGTTGTAGTAAGGCAAACTCCCAGCATATGCTTTCTTCTCATTGGTTCTAGCAGTGTAGGTTCTCCCTCCATTCTGCCTCTTGCAAGATGGTTGTGGCACACAGTTGTCTCTTGAATTGTTTTCCCATTTCCTCTTGTTGTTAACACTCCTTGCCATTGTGGTTACCTGAGGTACGACCTTATCAATCAAGTCGTGGGTCATGCGAAGTGTTGTCTCATAAGCCGCAATAGCTTCAATGGCATTAGCAACTCGTTGTGCCACAATTTGTTCAATCTTCGTGAAATTCATTTCTTGTCTTCTTGCCGACATTTTCTTCAAAATCGAAAGGGGTAAAGGATATAAATATGTAGGCTTCAAAGGTCATGTTCCAAGATGACGTGATACAAGGCGACGGGTACGAAACGACGTAGGTGTTTCAACGGCATAGGGCGGGTGCTATCTATTTTGAGAGAGTCATTAGAAATCGTACCTTTGCCAATGATGTTACCGCGAAGATTACTACCAAAAACAACATTACCTCCATTGTATGCCTTGTAAGTGGAGAAGAGCTTTCGGTTACCCGTCATATGTTTGGAGCATCCGCTATCCTTGATCCATTCATTGGGTTCCAAGTCGACTCCAAGGCATATCTATTTATATAAGACAATAACTCAAACATTTGGTCCCCAATATCTCATGGGTCCAAAGTTGTTAGTGCCAAACATCCCTTGCATTTGATGCAATTGGTTAGGATGTGAGAATGGAAGACACATTTCCCATGGCATGTAACTTTGTCGTGGAAAGTTGTTCCAAGTTACAGGAAAGCCATGAGGTTGGTTTTGATGACCAACATGTCTTCTTGGTTGCGGTGTTTTAGGACGAGAATAATTATTATTGACTCTTCTAGGAGGTGGAGTTTTTGATCTAAAGTTTTGTTTTGAAAATCCAACTCCGGGTTTTGACAATGGTTTATAAAATTGTTTGACTTCATTGTCACTAGCTACAGGAACTTTAACTTTGTTTACAATTATGTGTTTTGGTCTAGGACCCAAAATGGATTTTTGAAAGGAAACACTCTTCTCAGATATTGGCATTTCTGGTGGCGGCCCCTTATTTATTTTAGGGGCCGTCAGAACATTAAGGGGGCCGCCTATGTTTATGGGACCGTCCCTATTTATGGGACCTCCATCAGAGGACGCCTTTTTCTGAGCTTTTACAAATTTTATTTCCTTTGTTCCACTAGATGATGCTTCAAATGAATTAAACCCTAAACCTAATTTATCACCGGAGGGTTTTTGATTACTTAGCATTTCATTCAAGCAATGTGTACTCTTTTCAAATTTATTCAATCTAGTGGATTCATCTTTGAGTTTTTCATTCTCAATTTTAAGTACATGACACATTTCACATTCGAGATCAACTCCCTTGTTTTTCTCGAATATGGATAATTTATCTTTTAGTTCTCTAAGCTCATTTTCTAAGCTATTTCTAGTGGCTTTTAGCCTTTTGTTTTTAGTGATTATCTTTAGACTCATTTTGCATAATTTATCATATTAATTGTCTAAATCTATATCATCAATTGATGAGTTTTCATCACTAAAGTAAGAGGATTCGGAACATACCTCACTTGATGCATGAGCTACAAGACATGTTTCGTCTTTGACCTTCTCATCATCTTCTTCACCGCTATCGCTCTAAGAACCTCCGACAAAGGCTTTTTGGTTCTTGTCTTTCGGTGGCTTTGGACATTCTCCAATAAGATGATTCGGGTCGCCGCATCTAAAGCATTTTCTATCATTTTTACCGGTCTTGTCATCACGGCTTCTTTGGAACGTCTTTTTGTCGTTCCGAGGTTGTCTCACGAATCTACCTCTTCTCTTAAAGAATTTCTTGAAGTCTCTTACCGCCATGGCATACTCTTCGTCTTCACTACCGGAAGTCGAACACTCTTCATCACTAGATTCTTTCTTAGCCTTTAATGCAAGAGATTTCCTTTCAACTTTTTCTTTGACTATTTCGGAATCTTTCTTGATGATCATCTCATGTACTTTAAGGTTTCCAATGAGCTCATCAAGAGATAGTGATGTCAAGTCTTTTGATTCTTCAATTGCCGTGACCTTTGCTCTCCATTTAGGATGTAGAGCCCTAAGAAACTTCCTTACGTAGTTCTTACTAGAATAACCTTCATCAAGAGCTTTAAGACTAGTAATAATAGTATTAAATTTAGCGAAAGCATTATCTATAGATTTGTCTTCGGAAATAACGAATTGTTCATATTGTTAGACCAAAAGGTCGATCTTATTATCTTTGACTTGAATATTACCTTGGTGGGTGATTATTAAGGTTTTCCAAATTTCTTTTGCCGTATTACACATGAAAATTCGTTCATATTCTTTTCTAGGCAAAGCGTTGTAAATAACCATTTTGGCTTCATTATTTTTTACAAGCCTTCTTTTAAGATCATCTGTTTGTTTTTCAAAAGGGATAACCTCATCAAGTTTGGCTTCCTTATTTTGAATAATAGGTTGAAAATCACCATTGGTAATAACATGCCAAAGATCTAGATCTTTTGATTTAACATATGTCTCGAATCTATTTTTCCAATAAATAAAACTATCGCTTTCAAAGAGTGGTGGTCTTTGCATAGATTGCCCTTCTAGATATTTGTTAGAATCCATAGATCGATCCAAGCTTTAAAATACAATATATTTTAAAAATATTGAGTGACCTTGCTCTTGATACCAATTGTAGAAACTAGAAGGGGGGTTGAATAGTTTTATCGATTAATTAGCATTTTAAAAGTTTGCTTATGAAATAGTTTGATTCGAGTTGTATGTCAATCAACCAACAATATGAATCACAACAAAACTATCTAACAATGCAAGTAATAAGTAAAGAGGTAAGGAAAGAAACGATCAAACCAAGACACCGAGATTTATAGTGGTTCGGCAACGAAGCACCTCTTCGTTCCTACTCCACTCCCCGAGTACTCCACTCGAGATTTCACTATGTCAACAAGCTCCCTTTAGGCGGAGAAAACCGTTTACACGTCGCTTACTTACTTTTCCGACACTAAGCTAGATGTCGAGTCCTAATCTTAGCTAGAACCAATCTAAGACTTCACTAAGTCTTCACACACTCACAAGATATACACTCTTGGATTGACACACAATCCAAATCACACCAATATACAATATACACACTTGGATCTACACGCGATCCAATTTATACAACGACACAAAACAAATGTAATGAATGTTTGTGATCTTGAAGAAGAAAAGAGAGAGAGATCACTTGATAACAATTCGTATGTAGAAGAATACGATTGTTCTTCTCTTGCACTTGATTAGAAGGTGAAGAAGGGAGGAAGAAAGAATTAATCACTTGAAACAAAATCAAGGAATGTTAGTGATCAAGATATGTGTTTTAGAAAGAAAGGAAAAAGAGAGAAAACTAGATCTGATAGAATTTTTGGCAAGAGGAAGTCTGTTTTTGAAATGGGGTGGCCCAGTATTTATAGGGGACAAAAAATGACCGTTGCTGGCGGCGGTCCCGGCGGTCCCTTATATATAAGGGGGCCGCCGCTAGACTCCGCTCCATTTTTTGTCCTTTTGTGGTGAAGGTTGTATCTGTTATGGAACCTTCCATTTTGGGGGGAAAATTTGAAATTCAAATTTTATGTTTTTAATAAAACATTTCTTTTAATGAATAAATAATTTGTTTTTATATTTTTATAAAAACATTTTTGTGGAAGTATAAGATTTAAGAAAAATTATTTTCTTGATCACTAATCATGTTTAATGATTTGTTTATCCATACCTTAAGTGATTAATCCTAGAAATAGAATTTTATGATTAGTAATTTATAAACGTTTAATTTTATCGTAAACGTTTTCACATTTTGTTATTATCAAAACATTGAGAGGTCGAAAAATATAAATAACGTTTTTGGACATTATTTGTATTAACAATCTCCCCCTTTTTGATGATGACAAAATATAAACTCATTTAGTATAAAATTTGAAGGTTTATAAATTATTAATGAGTTTAATTCTACTTCTCCCCCTTTTTGTCGAATCCAAAAAGGTTGATCGTCGAGTTGAGTAGAGAGAAAGAAATCGACGATACAAGACTCCCCCTTGATGTAAGCTCCCCCTTGTTCGGGGCACCAAGGTATCGATCTTACGATAATTTGTTTGCTACAAAACAAGATTAGAGGTACAAGTGCAAAAACATATGTCTTTAATGATTCAAGATGAAATCACATATGTGAGAGAGAAGTGGGGTCGCTTCGAAAGGAAATATGGGAGCCGTAATTCCTAAGAGCTCTTGCAGAACCAGGCTAATGTTCAAGGGCTATAATGAACATGGGAACTTATGAGGAGTTGACAGTGTTAGGGAGTGTCTTGTGTACGTAAATAGAGGCTAAGTTCAAGGACATCGCATCTACTCAGATCTAGGAGACTAAGTGCATCTCACAAGGGAAGGTTCAAAGGGTCACACCTACCATTCCCCCCCCCCCCCCTTTCCCTTTCCTTCCCCCTTTTTCCCCCCCCCCTTTCCCCCTTTCCACTTTTAAAAATGTGGACTTGTTGAGGAGGTTAAACATAATGACTTTAATGTTTTAAGATGAAAGTCATAAAGCATAATGATTCAAGATGAAATCGCAGAACATATGTTTTTAATGATTCACGATGAAATCACCTATGTGAGAGAGAATTGAAGTCGCTTCGAAGGGAAATGTGTGGGGCGCAAAATTCCTATAGAGAGCTTTTCTGCAGGACCGGCTATGTTCAGGACCATTAACTGACATGACTTCATGAGGGTCTTGACAAATGTCAGGGAGGAGTCTTGTGTGAGTGTGTAATGTCGTTTATGGTAAACAGAGGCTTGGAGTTCAAGGGGACATTGGTACTGCTCAGATCTAGGAGACTAAGTGCGTATCACAAGGGAATGTTCAAATGTCTATTTACTATCCTATGCAAGACTCAAATGATTGGATTTTCATCAAAACTCTTTGTAGTATTCGATCAAGATCTCTATTCATGTGGGGATTTGTGGAAAAATTTGTTGCAAGATGATTTTTGACCAATATTGGGACATAATTATCTTAGTATGTGTCATATATATAAGTAATAGTTTTTAAGTTTGCGTTCTCCTTTGAGAGAGCTTCGCAATGAACTTTTATGTGTCCGAAATGGAGTTAATGTGAATGAGATATCACATCTCAAAGTTAGGCATTCGATACCATGCTTAAAAATGAATTTATGTTTAGTTTCTATACAACATCGGTGGGATGAGTAAACTTGTGGAGGTCTCTTATAGTGTTTTAAATAAGAGACCCTAATTCCATAGCTTTGATGCACATCAAATCAATAAGTATTACTGATTTTCAACTTATGGGGTACAAATCTGAAAATGTGATATTCCAGGCAGTTTGTTAAGTCCGGCAGTACAACTTACTGTTTTGGCTGTTGTACCCTGGAAAACAAACGGCGAATCTGTAGTAAAACGCCCTGCATTGCTGTGCAAAAAACATTTGTTGCCACAACAAAAAAATTTGTCTTTCATAAGACAACTTACTTTTTTATAGGTTAGATAGGGTGATTAATTTATTTAAATGGCGACCTTGCAAGGCAAGAAGAAGATAAATACAACCAACACAGGGATTTGTAGGTGATTACTTAATCATTATCTGTTTCATTATTCAGAATGTTTTGAAGGAGGAAGATGGATGTCACATACAATGCTTACGACAGAGTAGTCACAGTAGACGTCCTTCATCTCAAAGTGTGGTTTTCGTTTAGCCTCTCTTTACTCCGTATAGGTAACAAGCATAGACAAGTGCAGTCGTCGGCTTGGCACCATTCAAGATATCAAAGAATGATTGCAATAGAAAACATTTTGGAGATTGGATATTTTTTAAAAACTTATATGTTGATTGTCATTTTAAATATGTAAGATTTGACTTTAAACTCGGAAATGGGTTCTTTTTCTTAGTTTTGAAGAACTTTGATAGTCTACTTTAACTTCTTTTTCATTTATTCGAAGATCTCCTCACGAGTTTAAAATTGCTTAGTTTGGAATTTCATGTTAAATACTTGAACTAAAACCAAGAAAATATGGAATGAGAGATTGTAAAGGGGTGCGAAAAGTAGTTTGAACTTTTGATATATACGTGAAGTCACAGAGTATCAATAGTATTAATATTGTGCCTATACTCATGATAATGACACAATGATTGATCTTCCATACTTCAAATTCCAAAAACCAATACCATTAACTATAATTTTAATTCTTTATCCAATAACTTTCAGACTAGGAGTTGGACCATTACTATCTTACTGATTTGTGAAGCTTAAACGTCGCCGTTTTTGACACATGTCACTGTTATTTTAAGCAATGTAGCACTGTAGATACAGTTGATATACAGTGATGAGGCAAAAAAGCCCAAAAATTTTAGCCCAAAAATTTGGGCCGGCCCAATTAATTTTTTTTTTTAAACTTTTGTCGGCACCAAAATAGGGAAGGAATAAAAAATGTTTATAAATAGTTACGACGTATTCAAGAATAAAAAAAATAATACCCGCGGTGGTAACACTTTCCGAAATTGACTTAAACAGTGTCATTTTACACATGAGACAAAAAAATAATTCGCCAAAAAAAACGAAAAATAAAAATATAAAATTTTAACGCACCCAACAACGCTGTAAGACAATAAAAAAAAATACTAACCTCGATACCTAGCTTGAAAACAAATTAATGTACTTACCTTTATTGATGATTAGCACGTGAAAAAAATATATTAATCTCACATACATTATATATATAATCAATAGAGAAGGGTTGACTTACTGTTCATCCTAAGCACTGTAGCTACAGTGCTGGGCCAAAAAAAAGCCCAAAAAATTTAGCTCAAAAATTTGGGCCGACCCAATTAGTTTTTTTTTTTTTAAATTTGTTGGCACAAAATAGAGAGGAAAAAAATGTTACAAAAGTACCGACGCATTCAGATAAAAAAAATACCCGCGATAACATTTCCGAATTGACTTAAACAGTGTCATTTTACACCATGAGACAAAAAAAATAAAAAATAATAAAATAATAAAAAAATAAAATTGTAATGCCACACAACAACGCGTAAGACCATAAAAAAAAACTACTAAACACGATACTGAAAAAGTAAACCCGCACTATTAAATATGAGACCGACAAAATAAACTCGCACAAAATTAAAGGGAAAAAAAAAGAATTAATGACACGCAACAACGCGCGAAAAATTAACGCACCACAGTAACGTGGAGGAAAAAATAAACTTACACTATTAAACATAAAAAAAACGCGCGAAAAAAAAATTAAAAAAAAAAAATCTAACATTCTACAATAACGCGCAAAAAATTAACGCCCGCAGCAACGCGCGGATATCTTTGCTTGTTGCTTTCATTGTCAATGCCTTTTTTTAGGTCTCATCCAAAAAGTCGGTTATTATTATTTCATTTCAAGAACAATACAAAAGAGCATAATATCATAAATATCCTAATAAAAGCAATTACGTCGTAATCAGTCGGTTTAAGAACTTTTGTCCCAAGAATTATTTTTGTGACGCATTAGCTATTATATTATTTTCTAACATAAACATGTTTAAATACTCCCAATGATCAAATCTACTCATCATTCTCATCATTCTAATATTCTTTTTCATTTACTTCTCTCCACACCTTTTCACTTTTCACTGTCATTGGCTCACACACCGGTAATAGTACGTACGAAATAAAACACGTAAACATTACATAGATTATTAATATCCTAAACTAATATGTCGAATCCCACCGCCCATCGATCGCCAGTTTCATATCCAAGGCCATTTTGAGATGTAGTCCACTCAAATGATCAGTATGCTGCAAGTAGAACTGTAAGTCTTGACGACGTTGTTTCATTTGTCGCATTTTGAACTCTTCTTTCCTTAGTTGCAGCTCCCTCTTTCTGATCTCCAATAACGCTTCAACGTTATGTGACTTTCTTTCCTTGTAGGGTTGGATGAGATCGACATACTCGTTGACCATCAACCTAGCCAACGCATCCTCATTGCCAGATACTCAAGATGTTGATGACGCCGACGCTTTCTTCTTTGCCATGTCCCTGCCCATTGAGCGTTGAACTTCCTGCACATCCTCTTCCCCATCACCTTCGACTCCTGTAATCAAAATAAACTACCTTGTTATCACTGCATGTTGAACGAACTAGAATTTCCCGAAGACTTGTATCTCTTGTTCTAGTTTGCTTTTTGTGCTTCAAATTTAGGAAGTTTCACCCTCTTCCATTTCTCGAAATCTATTAATTCTTTCTAGCAATGAATAAGTGTAAATGGTATCCCATGTTCAGTTTGTTATTCGGTAAGTGCAAGTTGGGTGTAATCCCCGTCTCCGGCTCCACTCCCCGCCATTTGAGTGACATTATCGTACGCACCACAAAATTGTGCAAGTATAGCATGCACCGTCTTCCAATTTCGTTTATCATATCATAGGTTCGACGACTGGCAATAGGACAATTTGTTTTCATGTGTTCTAAAATCCCAATATAAAACCCAACACACTTTCTCGAATTAGCAGCAACGTTATCTTCAGATATACAAACCCAACCTTTGCGCAATGCAATTTCTTCTTCTAAGGTCCATGCAATACACTATTTATCCTCGTCATTTGGAACTGTTTTCTTGCTTTGACGTCTTTTTTACGTCTTCCTCGTTGGGGCTGGTGCCTCTTCGACAAGAGACTCCTCACGAACGGTAGGCATAGACGGACACGGAGAAATTTTAGGGGTGTACATTAGCATATCATCAATATTAAATGGGTTATTGGAGACAAAGGTTGGTTAGTGATCGTAATCAACAGTATATATATATATATAATATAGGTAAATCGGTAAATCACTTTTAACAAAAGCAATAAACCAATTCACAAATAAAATATAATTCCAGAAGTATCGATTTCGTAAGTAACCCCTTCTAGTCGTTTCCCGGGTCGTTTTTGTTCCAACGAGGCGTGAATTAAACTTCTAGTAGAAGTTTGTGATCGGGATTTTGAATATATTAAGATTTTGATTTTGGTTTCTAATTTATACAATGATAATAAAAAAAAACGCAAAGGAAAGCAACAAATTAAGCAATTATGAAATAAGCATGAAAAAACGTTAACGGGATTCCAAAAATGCAACCTAAAAACCTAAAACATCAATTTTTAACCCTAGAAAAACAAATTTAATTTTTAAAAATCCTAAATGATTAAAAATAATTTTAGAAAAAAGAATTATATTTTTTTTAACTTTTATTTAATTTATTATGAATTAAAAACAGTTTTAATGTAAAAATAATATTAAAAATACTAAACTAATTTAGAAAAATCTAAAAAATTCACAAAAAGTACTTTAAACAGTTTAGAATCTATGAAAAATAAAATTACTAAACCAGCTTGTCCCAATAAGCTAGAAATAAATCCAAAAGGGCTGAAAGGCTTAAATGGGAAAAAGGGTTTAAAAGGAAAATTGTGGGAATGTTTAACGAAAAAGTCCCAAGGGCATGTTGGTAGTGGAGGGTGGTGTTAAAACGTTAGGCTGTTAAGGTTGAGGTCCTAGGTTCGACCCTGGGGCTTCCCTATACGGCCTAATGTTTTTTTATTTGCTAAACTTTTTTAACAGCTTATCTATAAAGCGTAAATAAGCACTTTTTGTGAAAACATTTTTTACAAAGACCACTAATAAGCTAGAAATAAGCAAACAAAGTAGCAGTTTTAACTTAAAAGCTTTAAGGCCTTAAAGTCTAAACTGACTTTGGCTAAAAGCTTCTATAAGCTTAAGCTTAAACTTAATAAGCTTCTAAGACCTTGAAATATACTTAATAAGCAGGACTAAGACCAAAATAACATTTCCAATAATTTGGAAAGCATAAAAAATCAATTAAGCTAATGACCAAAACTTGTATCAAACAGCCTGAGAAGGCAATTTTAAGCTGATTTTTAAGTTAGTAAACCAATAAGCTAATCTTTAAAACTTTAAACAAATAAAGCTACTACTATAAGCTACTTGGAACATCAATTTTTAGAAATTTTGAACTAATAATAAGCTAGAAAAATGGCTACTGAACATGACAGATACACTATTTTTAGCTTTTTATCAAAAAATTTAGAAAATCTAAAATGGCAACTACAACCCTAAAAATAAGCACTAAAATGGACTTCTAAGACTTTAAAAAGCTTGAAAAGATGAAGCTTATGCTACAATAAGCTTGTGCAAGCAACCTCAGATCCTAAAACAAACTTACTCTATCCTAAAATTGCTATTGAAAATTAGATTTTAACTTTGAAAATAGACTTAGAAACTTTGACAGATTGAGACTTAAAACAAAGGAGCAATCCACACTTTAACTAACCTTATTCTACTACATTATGGACCAAAATAGAGCGTTAGACAAGACCTCGAAACAACTTTTAAGCAAAGATTAAATATAAGCAGTTTGAAATTTTTTAAGACCACAGATTCAAAGACTCCTTAAAACTTAGATTTAAACCAAAAGAACTTTTGAAAACAAAACTTAAGACCTAATATGAGCTTATTAAAGTTGGCTAAAAAGCTAAAGTGAGGTCAAACAGCTTTAACATTGGTTAATGTTGTTGTCCCAAACACCCCTTTAAAAATCAAATAACCACTTTTAGCTTAGGATAGAGCTTAAAAATCATAACAAATGCAAAACAGATCTAGCACAAGGACCAATAAGATAAAATAAGCAAGAACTAACAAGAAATAAGCACTAGAAATAAGCAAATAGATAATAAGTAATTTAAGGCAAAAATGAGTAGTTTATATGAAAATTAATCCAAAAGACATATAAGTTGTTATTTAAACATGAGAACCATTTATAAAGACACAATAAGCAATATTAAGCATTAAAAAGCAGTGAAATAAGCAAAAACAGAAAATGACAAAAATGAGCCTTTTGAATGAAAAATGGAGCACACCTTAATCCTTGCTTTAAACACAGGCTTAAGAATTCTTAAGAGCTTATTTGCTTATGCTGTTGAGTACCATAAGCCCATCCCTAATTGGCTTATTAATCCAAAAGAAGATCAAGGAACAGTAATATAAAGAAGGAACCAGAACTTGACTTTTTATTGAATAAACTTGAGATACAATGCTAGGAAGGTAAAAATGCTTAAGTGACAAGCTTAAAACAGAGTTTGAAACATAAAATGCAGTAAAATAAAATGCTGGAAAGAAAAGATTAAAAGATGCCTTAAAGCTGAAATCGTCTTCCCTATTTATAGGGGATGTTGTGCTTCTTTGTGGGAAAAGACAGCCAAAGTCTTCAATTCTTCCCAAAATTGCTTATGGAAAGCAATAAGTGTTGCCAATCACCATTAAAACTGCCCTTGAATTGCCTTGACTTTGTTCTTATCCCTTGACGCGTCATCTCTTGTCCAAATAGGGGGCCTTGAGAGTGCCACGCGGCACTGAGGGTGTGTCAGGATGTGTTGAGAGTGTGTTGAAAGCCAATCGCACAATGGGGGAGAAGATCATGCCCTGTTTTGGCTCGTTTTGGGCCTTCGCGCCCTTTTCGGGGTTATTTAATTATAATTCAAATTTGAAAAGGAAAGGATAACGAGTGTTAGGTTAGGGACTAACGATGAAATGGTTTTATGGACTAACGGGGTAAAGTTTTAAGGACTGACTGTGTTAGTACCTATGGACTAACAGTGTAATAGTTTCAACATGTGTATGGTTTAAAGGATTGGGCTTTTAGGCTGTTTGGCCCTTTTTTGTTTATTTTGGGTTTTGAGGTTTTTTTTAATGATAAATGGCTAGTTTAAAAGGCTTAACGGGCTGACTTGGCCCATTAACTTGGGTTGGGTTGGCCCACTAAGATACGTACGCCTTTGGCTTCGGTTTTCCATGCTCTTTCCAATCCCGTGCTCGGTTTTGTTCGGTTTTTGACTTGTTTTTATCATTTTGTGAATATCCGTTACCTGCACAGTAAATACACAAAACAAGCATATATTTGGCATTTTATGTTCGTTTTTGGTTATTTAAGCTCGTTTTATTGAGATAAAAGTATGTGTATTTAAGCACATACCAAAACCCCTCATACTAAACTATTGTTGTGTCCTCACGCAATGAAATAAATCCATGTTTAGAAAACTAAAAATTTCAACCCCCTTAAATACCTTGAAAAGTAGCAACGTGTAAAATTTAAAGGGGTTAAGAAATTACTAGTTTTTAAACACTCCTCGTTTTACCATTTTCTTTCTTGCACACACATTTTTTTTTATTATGTACAACATGCTTGACTTTTATTATTGATCATAACATTTAGGATTACTGAATAAGAAACACATCAATCCTAAGGTGCCCTAGAAGGATAAATTCATCGTCTTTGATTTTTCACTTATTCCCAAACTAAGCTTAAAAACGAAATCATTATTAATTACAAGTTGGGATGCTAACGCTACTCATATTTGAAATTTGTGTAAAACTTTTCCTCTCAACATATATTATATATTAAGGTGTGTGTGCTCAGTTTAAATTTTGACCATCCAACCCACGTTTTTCGATAGTTATAACATTTCCAAGTTTCACGTTCCACTTTTAGTTATATGAATTCAAAGGTGAGATTGTCCCATGTAGCAACATTTCTTCTCGGCACATCCAACCTGTCGGGCTAAGTGACCGGGCTTTTGGACACCCTCAGGGAATAATTTTGTCGAGGACTCCCTGACTTTGAACCCTTTTCTAAAAAATAATTCGTAAAACTTTGTTGTATACTAACTCAAAGAAGCTACTTCCTCCAAACTTATCATAATTATGCACTGGTATGTGCTTAAATACACATACCTTTTACCTTTAAAAACGAGCTAAAATAATCAAAAACGGACTTAAAATGCCAAAGATACGCTTGTTTTGCTAATTGTATTGTGCAGGAACGGATAACCAAGAAAAGGACGAAAAACAAAGACAAAACGACAAAACTGGACTCGGAATGGAAAAGACTGTGAAAGACAAAGCCAAATCAAAGCCGGAAAGTCAATCCAGTCAAAAAGTCAACAGAAAAGTCAACTGGTCAAAGTCAAAGTCAACCCAAGTCAACCCCGGGGCCAAAGGCAAAGGAATATAAGTTTAGGGGCTGAAATTGCCAAACCCTAAACTTATTTATAAAGGAGAAAAGAGAAAAAAAAAGAAGACAAGGGCTTATTTTGCAATTTATTCAAAGTAACAAGTAGGGGGGCAAAACTGCCAACCCCCCTAACTTGTACTCCAAAAGGACGAAATTTGAAAAGAGTTATATAACTCTTGGGGACTTGTTTTGCCAAGTCCCCAAAAGTTATATAACAACAAGGACCGTGGGTGCAATAACACCATTAACCATGAGGGGCCATTTTTGCCAAAGAGTGAAACCTTCACTCTGTTAACATTTAATTGTTTTTGGTTTTTAATTTTTTTTTATATTTTTATGTTTTAGTTGTTAAAGTTTTTTTTTTTGTTTTTATGTTTTTGTTTTTTTTCTTTATTTTTTTTTGTTTTGATTTTTTTTTTTTATTAATGTTGTTGGTTTTTTATTTATTATTTTATGTTATTAATTTTTTTTTTGTTTAGTTTTATTTGGTTTTTTTTTGGGTTTTTTTTTTATATAGATTTTTTTATTTTAGTTATGTTTTGGATTGGTGTTATTTTTTTTTTATTTCTAGTATGTTTATTTTGGTTTTTTTTATTTTTTTTCATTTTTAGGTTTTTTAAATTCGATAAATGATAATTGGTTTTTTATTTTGTTTATTTTTACAATAGAACATTATATATATAAGAAGGATTTAAAATAAAAATAAAAAGAGGTAGCTTTAATACTTAAATTATTTATAAAATAAATTTTAATAAATATTGGAAATGACTAAAAAAATATTGTTATTTCTGTGCAAAATTATACAAATTAAATCAAAAAAAAAAACATATAAAAAAAACAAAAATAAAATGAGAAACAAAAAAATAAAAGACAACAAAAAAAACAAACACACAAAAAAACAACAAAAAATACAAACAACGATTAGAAAAACTAAATCACAAAAAGAAAAAACCACACCCCGTAAAAAAAAAACACCAAAAACAAAAAATAAAACAACGCCAGAACACCGAAAAATAGTGAAAACAATAACCAAGGAAAAAAATAAAAAAAAATGATAAAAAAAAACGAAACTAGGACAAATAAAAAAACTAATAAACAAATAGTTAAAAAAAAAAATGTAAAAAAAAAACAACAAGAAATAATACCACTATTGAATTAAAACCATAACAGAACAAATAAAAACTAAAAAAACATTTTATAAAAAGTATAAAAAACCACCCACAACCACCCCAAAAACCAACCAAAGAAAAACAAAACAAAACAACAATCTCACATAAATGAAACTACGAAAAATATAAATATAAACCCCCCAAAAACCAAACGAAAAAAAAACAAAAACCGCGAAAAAAAAAAAAAAAAAAAAACCCAAACCCAAGATAACTAAAAATAATTACAAACCCCATCGTAACCCCAAAAGAATCCCACTTAAAAGAAATAAACAAAAAATAAACTAAAAACCCCCAAAAGAAACAAAAAAAACACCAAAAACTATTCATAAAGGAAAAAAAAAATATAAAAACATAACTGTAAAAACCAATTAAGTACAGTAACCAATAAACAAAATAAAAAAAAGTAATAACAATTTTAAACAGAACATTAAACAAAAAAAAAACAATATAATAACGTAATTAAACACAAAACCCAACTACAAAAAAAAGTAAAAATTAAAAGACAACCGACCATAAAAACCCCCCACCCCCCCCCCAAAATCCCTACACCAAAACCCTACCCCACCCCCACACTTTATAAACCCCCCCTTGTGAAGAAATAACATGACTTGTAATTTGATCAAAAGAAAAAAAGAAGTTAAAAACCAATAAAAGAGCTATTTAAAAAAAAGAGTGAAAACCCGTTGTTATCCCCATGAAACTTCATCCCACCTTGGGATATCATTTTTTCCCTCCCCCTCCACCACTAACCTTCTCCCAGTCCCCAAATTGCCCAAACTTGCAATCCCACACCCAGCCAAGACCAAATTCGATGGCTAGGATTGATTTTAAAGATTGAAGGGCCAAGATTAAGGGCTAGAACTCTCTCACACAACAAACACACCTGTGTTTGTGTGTCTACAAACAAGCACAACAAGAAAAGAAAGAAAGAGAAGGCCTAGTGTAGATTTTCGGCTATAAATAAGCCTTGTAAGCCATTGTGGCAAATATCCAGTTTTCATTTCAAGTTGTATCAAAGTTTTATTAAGTATTTATTGTAGTGTTAAGTGTTTTTATGTTAATGTCCTTTATGCAATTGAAATTTTCAGTTTTAATGAAAATTTAAGTCATTTTTACTCAATAAGCTCTCAATAAGCTCATTAGAGCTTATTCTTGCCAACAAGCTCTAATTTAGCTCATAACTTGTTATAAGCCCTTTCATATTGTTTTAATTTGAATTAAGCTCATAAATGTCCTCTTGAGTGTGATTTTGGAAGCTTTTGGAGAAATAAGCTAACATAAGCTTATTGAGCTTATTGCTCAGGGAATAGAGGCTAGGGAGCCATTAGGACAGCTTTTTAGGCCACTCACTCAGAAAGAGTGGCCTTGGTTCTGAGACAACAAAAATCCAAGGTCTCAACTTTCCATTTTTCATTTAGCTTATCTTTTTAGCTTAAGACAGCTTAATTGCTATTTATTCTTACAAAAACTTTAGTTTAAGTTGTTATTTGACTGTTTGTAATGTTTTTATTGCATCATTTTTGTGTCACATTAGCTTTTACTAAAAAACTAAAAACTGTCATAAGTGTAGTATAAGCTAGTAGAGAAACTAGCTTATTTTTCTTAATAAGCTAGGATTTTTAGTTTTAAAATAGCTTAAATAGGTTAAAATAAGTAAGAGTAGATAAAAGGTTTTTTAAGTTTTAGCTTAAAAATGGATTTTAATCCCCCTTTGGTTTGGCAGTTTTGAGATAAAGGGGTGTTTGGCACAAGGCCAAAACGGGTCAAAAAGGCTTTTTGCATGGGTTAAGGTATTTGGGTTAACTTTAGTTTAAGTTTTTAAGCTATTTCAAGCTGTTTTTAGAAAGTTTTTAGTTGTAAAATAGTTTTCTAAGTTTTTTAAAAACCATGTTCAAAACTGTGAAGTTTTTAGTAACCCACAAGTGCTTATTTGATTAAGCACTTGTGGTTTGGGTTGTACATCAAAAAAGAGTGTGATTTGTGTGTTAAAAGAGGGCTGTCACAAACCCTTTGTCCTTTTGACTTTGTGAGTCAAATTAACTCAATCATTTCTGTCACAGTTTGTAAAAAGCCCAAACACCTTTTTCATAGTCAAAAATAAGCAAGCAAAAATGGTTTTCCAAAGCTCAAAATTGGTGCACAAGCCCCTTGGCTATAGCACTCAATCTGTTTGAGCTTATTTGTTATTTTAGAGCTTATTTGACAGCTTAAAATAAGCTGTCAAATAAGCCCTTGAGCTTTGCCTTAAAGTTCCCCTGGTGCAAAAGGGGAACTTTAGGCTTATTGTTCTCAGCCATTAAGCCAATTTAAGCCCAAGTTATTGGCTTATCTTAAGAGCCTATAAGCTCTTGAATAAGCCCTCAAGGTTTCAGCCCTTGAAGAGCTTATTTGGTTGCTTATTTTTGAGTCCAAATTTACACCAACAGTACTAACCTTCAAGTTAGTACTGTTGTGGGTTCAAGCCACACTTTTGCTTATTGAGCTTATCCCATAAGCTCAAACTGTTTCCCAAGAGCTTTTTAGGTTAAGCTAGATATTTAGTTTACTTATTTCCTTTTATTGGTCCTAGCTTTAAGCACTTTAGCTCTTTGAGCTTTAGTTAGGCTTTTCTGTCATTTTAAGCTTCCACAGCTTATCTAGCTTAGCTCTTCCTTTTCTTTTTAGCTTATTTAGTGTAGTTTAAGTCTCCTTAGCTTATTTTGCCTTTGTCTTAGCTTAATTCGACCTTAAGTCCAAAATAGACTTGGCTTTTTAGCCCTTTAAAGCCTCTTAAGCTGCTGTCAACATTAAGCTTATTTTATAGCTTATTCTTTTGACCAAAGTCAAAAGTGTCTTCATTAATGTTGTTTAAATTAAGCTGTTCTATAAGTTTGTAGTTTTGAGTTTTTGCTAAAAATCACTTTTTAATAAGCCAAAAAAATAAGCTAGATCGTAGGGGTTGGTTTTGTATATCTTTGATAGTACAGGGTTACACGTTTTCACTATAGTGTAAATTTACAATAATTTGCCCGCCTACCCTTTAGTTTCAATTCTTACACTTTCTACCCTAGAGTTTTTAAAAAAAAAAGGGGAAGATACTTGGTCCGGGTGAGCAAGACTCGAACCCGAGACCAAGCAATACATCCCCTTTAACTCCCACACACACTACCACTGCGCCCTTGGGTCTTTTTCGTTATAGACTCAAGGGCACTAGTATTTAAGTGCGTTTTGACACAATAAGCCCATAAGCTGTTTAGCTTATTTTCGGGGCTTATTGTATAAGCTGGTGTGTGTTTGGTATTTTTCGAAGGACCGTTATAGTGTAAAGTATTTTGTGTAAATTTTTCAGAATTTTTTGTAAACGTTTAATATTTTTTATAATTTAATTTAGTTAAAAGTTTATTAAATTCATAAAAAATACAAAAATTATCAAAAAAATATTTTGCTTTTTTAGAAAATTTTCTTTTATCATCTAGTTTGTAGGAAAAATATAAGATTTTTCGTAGGGTCATTTTTACAAATTTTTACTTTTTAAAGCAGTAACGGGTCGCGGTTACGGGTTTTTGTTTTGACCTTTTTTGGTCAAACTAACCTCCGTTTTCGGTCTAGTCTTTTTCAATTCTTCGTTATCTGACCCGTAGAGTAGTTTAGAATGTGATAAATAATTCCGTAGCGTTATTTTATTAAAGAATTTCTAGGTTTTCCCCCATTCTTGTATCGGGATTCGGGTTTCGTTTTCTAGGTTTAATTTCTAGGTTTTTTCTTTAAACGTTTTGGGCCGTTATTATCTAATTTGAACTTTACACTTACCAAACCAATTCCTTCTCAAACTCAATCTTCGATCGAAGTCGATTTCCATTCCAGCCTCGTTGGGGATTTACGACCCGGAAGCTCTATACTCCTTCTCGGTATCATTATTGTTGTTTTTACACTTCTTTATATATTTTATATTTTATTATATATTATATATATTTACGGTGTGAATCCGGCACGATCAATTTTTGGCGCCGTTGCCGGGGAGGCTGTGCAACCGTTTATCTTTGCGTTTGACCATCTGTTTTTGAAATTGTGAATATTTTCTCTAAAAAAAAAAATAAAAAAAAAAGTACAAAAATATTTTTCATTTCTTTTTAGTATAATTATCAGTATAAAAAACCAAAAAAAAAAGAAAATCAAAAATATAAAAACATTGTCCATAATAAAAAAGAAATAAAATTCACAAATTGGTAAAACACCAAAATATAATATTCTCAACTGAGGTATTATCATAATAAGTTCCGGTGAACTTTTGTTCCCAAGTTCGAACAAAAGATTGTAAAAACATGCCTTTTGATTCGTCTTACTACGAACTTCTCGCCTGGGAAGTGAAACAAACAATAAAGTGGTCGGTACTAAGGAGGGTTGTTCCTAGGAACTACGACCGAAAGGAGAAATAAGCATCGCCTAATTCCTACTCCTCCGCTCACTGTGATTTATCTTTTAGAGATCTATCGTTGAAGTAACTGATTATTGTTATAAGTTGTCCTATCTCATTGTCCGTTAAAATCAATTGTGAATCAATCTTTGAAAAAACAAAAAAAAATTAGTGTAAATTTCCCTTTTGTACTCCTATTTGGTCATTCGCACTCGTGTCTCAAGCCCTATAACTCGACAACCACAAGTTCGAAAACTCAGTGAATCATCTAACCTTGAAAAACTGATAATCCTCACCATAGATTGCTATGGCTGATAATCGTATACTATGCGCAATTGCTTGAAGCACCCACTCGAGGGTTACGAGGAAGCGATAGTTATTCCTGAACATCACCGCGAATAACTTTGAGATCAAGCATGGTCTTCTGAAACTTGTCCAAAACAACAATGTTTTTGGAATGATAAAAGGAGACCCACATCTCACAGTCCGTTAATTTCAACAAGAATCACTTCTACAATGAAGATTCCGAACTTACCAAAATAGTCGGTTACACTTATGCTTTTCCCGTTTTCTCTCGTAGGGGCAGCCTGATTGTGGCTAGAAAAAAGACCTCCTCGTCGAATAGAAACATGGATGATCTTGTTTAAAATTTAACAAACAAATTCTTCCCTCCCTCTAAAAATAGACAAATCTCAGAAATGACATCACGAATTTCAACAAAAATTTGATGAAGACGTTTTATAAGAGGCTTGGGATCGTTTCAATGATCTTCTAAGGGGATGCCCTCATCATGGGTTTTCAGAATTGCATCAACTCGATACATTCTATAATGCCCTTAACTCAAATGATCAAGATTCATTGAACTCAGCTGCCGGTGGTAACTTCTTAGACAAAATGCCTCGAGAATGTTTAAAAATTATCGAAAGCAAGTCTAGTACGTCAGTCAAGAAACAATGCTGTTGAAGCAAAATGAGTACAAGCTCTTCCACCAAGCAGTCTCTCTATGTAGCCAAGACTCAAAGACATGGTCGGGCATTAATTCTCTATTAGGAAAGATCCAAACCCCAGCTTCCGCACCCGTAAAAGCCGGTTGAACAAAGTTGTGTAACTTGTGGAGAGGTCATTTCTTATCAAAACTGTCCAGCTACTAACAGCAACATGTACCATGACAACATTCAAGAGTATGTGTCCCAGGCCGCTGCGGCCAATTTCAACCAAGCTAATTCTGGTTATCGACCCCCGATGGTCTCAAATCAAATTCGACCTCCTGGTTTTCCACCCCGTTCATATCCTCGATGCAAATAACCAAAACAATTTCAATCGAGAAATAAATTCAATCAAAACAGAGGAAACAATTTCAACCAAGGTCCGATTTATCGACCCCCTGTGTTCATCAACCGGTAGTTAATGCAACCCAGTAGCTCATCAAGGACCTGCACCCTCAGACACACGTGATGTCAAAAAAATATTTGAGAAAGATATGTCACAGCCATGTTGCAGTGTTGAAAACAAGCAAAACAGGTCAAAACCTTCAATCCCAAATGTCAAACTTTGACTATATGCTTCAAAATTGTACTAGCTAATACATCTTCTACTCCCGGTCAGGAACTCTTCCAGTAACACTGTTACCAAACCCAAAGGAAGATCTAAAAGGTATCATTACCCGAAAGTGGTGTTACCAACCAAGGACCGAAAGTAGTCAAACATGACATCGAGGGTGACAAGGACACGATGCCTCCTCTAAATGGAACACCGAAGAACGTCGCAACCTCCTGTTGTTCAAGTTCAGACTCGTAAACACATATCCTGAGTCCCAAAGTTTGCTCTCTGTTGTTTAACTCCAGTTCCTAAAGCATCAATTCCATTCCATCACGAAGAAATGATTAAAGGCGCAAGGAAAAAGCTAACATTACCCCAAAAAAAAAATTTTTTTTTTTTCCCGAAAAAAGGAAATTCTATAAATCTTTATAGAGGATTTAATCTCTAGATTAGCATTACCGATCCTTGATGCGTCATCCTAAATTTTGCTTCAACTTTAAAAACTCTAATTGTGAAACAATAGAAAAATTAAGGCGAACTGCAAGGACTCCTTTTGAATGAGACTGATTCAGACGGTCCTCGCTCGAATAGTAACCAGAAGACACTTGGATACCCTGGCCGATTGTCTGATTCCATGTGAATTTACGGGAATACACATGCAACGCATTGGCCGATCTGGAGCGACATTAATCTCATGGCCTTATTTCTGTATGGATAAGTCAATCTCTTACTGGAATTGACCCGACCTGCATACAATTAGAACTATCGATTCTTCAATCCTGAACCAATCGGTATCGCTGAGATGTCTTTAGAAATGTAAGGGAAAATTTCAATTTCCAGCTGACTTCGTAGTTGTTGATTTTGAAGCCAACCCCGAGTTCCTTTTAATTCACGGCGATGTTTCTTAAAAACATGTCATGCTTTTGCTAGATGTTTATGAAAGCTAGATTACCCATGCCGTTTTGGCCAAGAACCATCACATTCACCCTACCAACTACAAAATTCACACTGATTACAACCCTATACGGTCACAAAATCGTCGTCATCGATATGGGCTTTGTGATGAGTATTCTCAAGAGGTCCTAGGATTTTCAAACGTAATCGCGAGTGGCAATCCCACTCCATGTTCTGAGCCTATTGTTTCTACTGCTTCTCCAACTCTCACTCCTTTCGGGGACAGTGACTTTCTCTTATTTGAAGAAGCAGATTCGTTTCTTGCTCTAGAAGATGATCCAACTTCATCCGAAGTTGATCCAACTTATCAGGAACTGAGTGGGACATCCTGAATTCTATGAGGCAATTTGAACATGGCCCACCACCCCCTCCCAAAACATGACAATATATGCCTGAAGTTAGGAAAGAGCTCAAAACTGGAAGCTAAAACCGTTGATCTCCGTGATGAACCTCCCGAGTTGAACTCAAAGGAACGTGCCACCCATCTTGAGTACGCTTTTTAGAAGTTGACACAAGTGCCTGACATAATCAGCTAAATACTAAAAAGGTGAGGAAAAGGCAACACTTCTCAAAGGTTCTTAAGTCCCACAAGCGAGCCATCGCTTGGAAACTCTCCGATATAAAGGGTGTTAGCCCGGAATTTTGTACTCACAAAATTCTAATGGAAGAGGACTATGAACCATCTGTGCAAAGTCAGAGAAGAAAACCCAAAAATCCACTATGTGTTCAAAAAGGAAGGTGAAAAAACCCTTGACGCTGGATTGATTTACCCCATCTCTGACAGCCCTTGGGTGAGCCCGGTACACTGTGTACCTAAAAAAGGAGGTATGACCGTCATCACAAATGATGAAAATGAGCTGATTCCTACTCGATTGGTCACGGGATGGCGAGTATGTATTGATTACAGAAAACTTAATGAAGCCACCCGGAAAGACCACTTCCTTTACCATTCATGGACCAAATGCCGAAAGACTAGCAGGAAAATGAATACTACTAGTTTCCTCGATGCTCTCGGTTTACTTTCAATCCCATTGACCCAAAAGATCAAGAAAAGACAACCTTCACGTGCCCATACGGAACTTTTGCTTATCGTCGCATGCCTTTTGGGCTATGCAAACTCCTGCACATTCCAAAGAATGTCTATGGCAATCTCCACGATATATTGTAAAAACGATGAAGTATTCATGAAACTTTTCGTCTTGAGACACTTTCTCCACGTGCCTAACAGCCAATTAGAAAAGAATGTTACACTGTGAAGACCCAATTTGTCTCTAAACTGGAAAGAGCAATTTTATGGAAAGGGAAGCATTGTTCTCGACATAAAATTTCTAGTACTGGACTTGAGGTTGATAGACTAAAGTCGAAGAATAGCTAAACTTCCTCATCCGACATCTGTCAAAGGTGTCCCGTATTTTCCTTTGTCACCCGTTTACCGACGATTCATTCAGGACTTTTCAAAATTGGCCCGTCCTAGCTGATCATTTGCTTGAAAAAGAGACTCGCCATTTTCTTTTCTGGAAGAGATGTATCGAATCCTTTAATACACTCAAAGAAACTGACTGAGGCTTCCGATCTTAATTGGCTCCCGACAGGTGACTTGCCGTTTGAACTAATGTGCGATCTAGCGACTTCGCAATGGGGCATTCCTCGGCAAAAGAAAAAACAAGCATTTCCAACCTATACACTATGCTAGCAAGACTATAAACGAGGCTCAAACTCACTACACTACTACAGAAAAGGAATTACTTGGCTGTAGTGTATGCCTTTGAGAAATTCTGTTCATATCTTGTCATGTCCAAAAGCATAGTGTATACCCCTTTGAAACCACTCTTCCATCAAGTAATCTCATTGCCAAGAAAGATCTAAGCCAAGACTCATGCGTTGATCTTATTACTCCAGAATTGTGACATTGTAATTCGAGACAAAAAAGATCTGAGAATCACGACGCCGATCATCTGTCCAGACTTGAAAATCCGCCTCAAGCACACTCTATAACAAAAGAAATCAATGAAGCAAATTACCTCTGTACCAAACCCTTGGCTCTATTCTCTTCAAGATCAAAGTTACCCCATGGTTTGCAGATTTTGCAAATTACCATGTCGTGGGCAAAAAGTTGTTATCAAGGGAAACATCCCAACCAAAAAATAAATTCTCAATGATTTCAAGCATTATTTCTGGGATATCCTTCCTGTTTAAGATCGTGCTGATCAGTGATAAAATTGTTTTTCCTGGGCAAAAGGCTTTAGACATTCTCAAGCATGCCACAGTGACCTACTGGGTACCACATGGTGCCAATTACACAGCCATAAAAAACTTCGATCAGGATTCTATTGGCCCACCATCTACAAGGATGCCCATGACTTTGTCACCCGTTGTGACATTTGTCAACGTCAAGGAAAAATTACGCAACGTGATGAGATGCCACAAAACTCTATCCAAGTTTGTGAAATCTTTGACATCTGGGGCATTGATTTATGGTGCCGTTCCCGTCTTCCATAGGGAACAAATAAATACTCGTGGGCTGTTTGACTATTGTCAAAAGGGATTTAAGCAAAGGCGCTCCCACCAATGATGCCCGAGTTGTTTGTAAATTTTTGAAAACTCTCTTCTCTCGATTGGAGCACACCCATCTATTCATAAGTGGATCGCGGAACACACTTTTTGCAATGACCAATTTACAAAAGTCGTGCATAAAGTATGGAGTAACTCATCGTCTCCACCGCGTAATCACCCACAAACAAGTTGGGGGGGGGCCTGGGTGGGGGGGGGGCGTGGGCGGGGGGGGGTGGGGGTGGTGGGTGGGGGGCTGGTGGGGGGGGGGGGCCCAAGTAGAGGTGCAATCGTGGTTTAAAGCGTATTCTTTGAGAGAACCGTGAATATCGTGCCTCACTGGTCGACAAATTAGATATGCTTTATGGACTTCCGCACAGCTTACAAAAGCACCCATCGGGTGGCACTCCATATCACTTGTGTACGGAAGCATGTCATCTACCGATCGAGCTAGAGCACAAAGCCTACTGGCCCTCAAGCATACCAAATTTTGATGTTCAAACTGCGGGGATCCACAGAAAGTTCACAATGAACAAATAACTTCATGATTCAGCCTACGAGAACTCTTTGAATATATAAAGAAAAACCAGAGGATAAACGATGCAAGATCAAAAACCGCGTTTTCACGTTGGTGATCTGTCCTCCTCTTCAATTCTAGACATAAGATTTCTCGTCGAAATTGTAAATCCCGTTGGGTCTGGACCATTCACCGTTGTCCAGTTATTCCTTATGCACCGTCGAGCTAACTCAAAACTCCGGCCCAACTTTAAATTGAATGGTCATCGTATAAAACATTACTTTGGAGGGGACATACCAACCGAGGTTGTCCCAGATCTCCAAACGTTTCCCCATGGACCAATAAATTCTGGGAACGGGTCAAGCGTTGGGACTCCTAACAAGGCGCTTCGTGGTAGGCACCCCATGCTTATCCCTAACCTAGTATGTAATAATAAAGTGTTTTTGATGTGAGAAGGTTTATATTATTCATTACACGGTGTTCTGTCCATATTTTGTTGCTTTGTATTCCAGGTATTCCGGATAAATGAAGGCTCCGATTCTCATTTTACTTCAGCTTCCACATCCCAGCTTCGTTTTAGGAATTCATTATCCAAATCTTAATCGACTAACGTTTTATCCTTTGGCACACTGCAAAACGGCCTTAGATTTAACGTAGGAACCCTTTGAAACATCGGAGGACGATGTTTAGTTCTAAGTATGTGTGTGGGGGGAAGCTCGATTTGATTTTTGCCTGCAGTCGTTGTTATTACGCAATCCCGTTTTACCACCAAATTTTTGCAAAAATACCAAAAAAATGAAAAAAATTTAAAAATTTTCAAAAATAAAATAAGTGTTTTGTCACAGTTTTGACTCTCCTAATGGGTAGAATGAGAATAATTTTTTGACTCGAGTCGGGCTTTTGAGCCCTACTATTTTCCTCAACTTACCACTGTAGCCTAATCTTTCACTAATTCGATTGCTTCGAATTATTAAAAAGGTGAAGAACAAAGAAGTGATAAGTTTAATATAAGTTTATGTGCTGAGCAAGATTCGTTTTTAAAACTTAAATGATAACTTTGCGATTTCCACCATTATCTTCTAATTCACCAAAATCATACGTATTTAACTAAGTCATCGATGTTTTAGAAAAAGCTTCAATTTGTAACTTAATGATTCTTTAAAACGAGATTTTCTCTTATCTTAAAAATTCGAAAGTTAAAATGCCAAAGAAGCAAGAAGAAGTAAGAATGCAAAATTTATGAATATTGAAATTTTTTGCAATGAAGCAACATTTGATTATAGGAACAAGTGAAAAGAAATTGTCGTGATATCCCACTCCGCAAACCACGATGAGGGGTTCAAACTAAGACATCTTACTTCTGAGGGATTTAGGGGTTGTAGTGATATCTCACCAGGAAGCGAGGTCTAGTGAGGGTTCAAACAAAGACACTTTATCCTTAGCCATATTAGGAAGAAGGATGTTTGTGTGGATTTCCCACTACGCTAGCAACGGGTGGGTTTTCAAACTAAGAACATCGGGTCGTTGGTTGTGATATCCTACTAGGAGCGAGGCCTAGGTAGGTGTTACAACTATGCAACCATTCTAGCTTGAAAGGAACTTATGAGTATAATGATAAGATGTTGCAAAAAGTTCTACAGTAAAAAACTCGTTCTTCACAACAAGTATTTACAAGGTCCTAATAAGTTGTTGCTTTGCGTCATGATACATCTTGAATTTCGACATGGAATAATTTTATTCTATGGTTTGATTGAAGATGACACACCACAATTAAACCATTATATTCCTTTGGAGTTAGCAGTCACAAGTCATAATATGAGTACTTAGCATTTAGACTTATATTGACAAATGAGTCTTGTTTTAAGGTGCTTGGTTTGGATTCATGAAAAATCGGGGACGAATATTTTAATACGTCGGACATCCGAAGATATTACATTCTTTCTCATCTATAATCCCCAGTGGTTAATTATAAATGAAGTCAAACAGGTAGTCAAGAAAAAGAAAAAGAAAAATCCAAAATATTAGGATAGTTAATGTACAAATAAAAAATGTGAAAACGGACTTGTCGAAGCATTTGATTCCTTAGATTCCCTTTGACAAACACTTTGCTACTTTCAAGTTATTAGTCAGGGAGATTGAGAATCTTAGTTTTCGTAAAGCTTACTTCATAGCATTGCGTGATGCAACGGCAATACCTGATATGGGGATTTATGTATGTACTTAAATACACATACCCTTTAGCCTTAAAAACACTAAAATAATCAAAAACGGACTTAAAAATCCAAAGAAACTCTTGTTTTGCCTAATTGTATAGTGCAGAACGGATAACCAAGAAAAGGACGAAAAACCAAGACAAACGACAAACGGACTCGAATGGAAAGACTGTGAAAGACAACGAAAAAATGCCAAATCAAAGCCGGGAAATTCAATCCAGCTCAAAAAGTCAACAGAAAAGTCAACTGGTCAAATCAAAGTCAACCCCAAGACAACCCCGGTGCCAAAAGCAAAGGAATAAAGTTTAGGGGCTGAAATTGCCAAACCCTAAACTTATTATAAAGGATAAAAGAGAAAAAAAAAGACTAAGGCTATTTTGCAATATTATTCAAATTAACAAGTAGGGGGGCAAAACAGCCAACCCCCTAACTTGTACACTAAAGGACGAAATTTGAAAAGAGTTATAAAACTCTTGGGACTTGTTTTGCCAAGACCCCAAAAGTATATTTAACCACAGGACTCGATGGTGCGAATACACCATAAACCATGAGGTGCCATTTTTGCAAAGAGTTGAAACCATTCACTCAGTAACAGCCCCAACTTCTTTTCCGCTGAATTCCCTCCCAAACACACGCACGGGTTTTATACCCGGTTTTAACCCCACTAACATTCACCCACCAACCTGATATTCATTTTCCCCCCGTCTTCACTACCTTCCCAGCCACAAAGTTGCCAACTTTGGCAATCCCACACTGCCCCCCCCAAGTACTAAATTCATTGCTTAGATTATATTCAAGATAAGGCCAAGATAAGGCCTTAACTCTCTCACACAACAAACACACCTGTGTTTGTGTGTCTACAAACAAGCACAGCAAGAAGATAGAGAAAAAGAGGACCTAGTTTTAAGTTTTCGGCTATAAATAAGCCTTGTAAGCCATTGTGGCATTCATTCAGTTTTTATTCCAAGTTTTATTAAGTTTCTTCAGTTTTTATTGGTGGATTTATAGTATTTTTAAAGTAATTCCTTGTATGCACTTGTTAGTCATTTAATTAAAAATTTAAGCCATTTTTAACTCAAAAAGCTCTCACAAGCTAATATCGCTTATTCTTGTTAATAACTCAATTCAGTTTAAGACCGATAAAAAGCTCTCAAATACTGTCTCAGTGGATTTTAGTTCCTAATATTAATGTTGATTATGATATGGAAGCAATAGGAAAATAAGCACATAAAAGCTTAATTTATCTTATTGCTCATGGAATAGATGCAAGGGCCATTAGGACCGATGTTTTTAGCCACTCACTCAGAAAGAGGGCCTTGTTATAGAGACAACAAAAATCCAAGTTCCAATTTCTATTTTTCAATTTAGCCTATCTTTTAAGCTTAAAACCTTTAGCTTATTTGCTTTTAATCTTTGTAAACACAATAGTTTAAGTTTTGTATATTTGACTGTTTAAAGTTTTTATTGCATAATTATATGTCACATTAGCTTTTTCTCAAAACTGTCATAAATTAGTAATAAGCTAGTTAGAGAAACGTAATTATTTTTCTTAAAAGCAGATTGTTAGCTTTTAAATAGTTTAAATAGGTTAATAATAAGTAAGATATATAAAAGGTTTTTTATGTTTTAGCTTTAACAATAGAATTTTAAATCCCCTTTGGTTTGGCATTTTGTAGAAATGAGATAAAGGGGGGTTTTGGCACAAACCAAAACGGTCAAAAGGCTTTTTGCATGGTTAAGGAATATGGTTAAACTTTATTTTTAAGTTTTTTAAGCTATTCAAGCTGTTTTTATAAGTTTTTTAGTTGTAAAATAATTTACTAAGTTTTTTAAAAAACTTGTTCCAAAACTGAGAAGTTTTTAGTAACCCACAGTGCTATTTGAAATAAGCACTTGTGTTTGGGTTGTACATCAAAAAAAGTGTGTGGATTGTGTGTTTAAAAGAGGCTTCACAAACCCTTTGTCCTTTTGACTTTGTGAGTCAAATTAACTCAATCATTTCTGTCACAGTTTGTAAAAAGCCCAAACACCTTTTTCACTTTCAAGAATAAGCAAGCAAAATTAATTTTCAAAAGCTCAAAATTGGTGCACAAGCCCTTTGGCTATAGCACTCAATCTGTTTGGACTTTATTGTGATTTTAGAGCTTATTTGACAGCTTAAGCTGCTGTCAAATAAGCCCTTGAGCTTTGCCTTAAAGTTCCCCTGGTGCAAAAGGGGAACTTTAGGCTTATTGTTTTCAGCCATTAAGCCAATTTAAGCCAAGTTTATTGGCTTAACTTAAGAGCCTATAGCCTTGAATAAGCCCTCAAGTTTCACCCTTGAAGAGCTTATTTGGTTGCTTATTTTTGAGTCCAAATTTACACCAACAGTACTAACCTTCAAGTTAGTACTGTTGTGGGTTCAAGCCACACTTTTGCTTATTGAGCTTATCCCATAAGCTCAAACTGTTTCCCAAGAGCTTTTTAGGTTAAGCTAGATATTTAGTTTACTTATTTCCTTTTTCAGCTTATTGGTCTAGCTTTAAGGCACATTAGCTCTTGAGCTTTTATTAGGCTTTCTGTCATTTTAAGCTTCCACACTTATACCATATGCTTAGCTCTCCTTTCTTTTAGCTTATTTGTAGTGTAGTTTAAGTCCGCTCTTAGCTTATATTGCCTTGTCTTAGCTTATTCGACCTTAATCCAAAACTAGACTTTACTTCTAGCCCATTAAAGCTTCTTAAGCTCTTCAACATTAAGCTATTTATAGCTTATCCTTTTGACAAAAAACAAATTGTCTTCATTAATGATGCTTAAAATAAGCTTTTCTATAAGTTTTTTTAGTTTTGAGTTTTTGCATAAAAGTCGACCGTTTAAGAAGCCAAAAAAATAGCTAGATCGTAGGGGTTGGTTTTTGTATATCTTGTATAGTACATGGGATACACGTTTTCACATTAGTGTTAATTATTTTTTTTATTTTTTAATAAAAACTTTTGCCCCTACCTTTATTTAGAATAGTTTACATTTACTACCCTAGAGTTAAAATAAAAAATAAAAATGGGAAGATCTTGTCCGGGTGGAGCAAGACACGAACCCACTACCAATCAGTACAACCCCTATTAAACACCCACCCACACTACCACTGCTCCCTTGGGTCTTTTCGTTATATACGCAAGGCAATACATTATTTAATACATCATTTGGCACAATAAGCCCATAAGCTGATTTAGCTTATTTCACGGCTTATTTGATAACTGTGTTGGGATTGTATATATTTTTCTGTAGAACCTCAATAGTTAATAGGTATTTTTTGTAAATTTTCAGAATTTTTTGTAAACTTAATATTTTTATAATTTAATTTTAGATAAAAGATTTGTTATAATTTCATAAAAAAAACAAAAAGTATCAAAAAATATTTGCTTTTTTAGAAAAATTTCTTTTATTCAATCTAGTTTGTAGGAAAATATTAGATTTTTTCGTAGGGTCATTTTTACAAATTTTTTGTCGTTTAAAGCAACTGTCCAGTTACGGTTTTTGTTTTGACTCGTTTTTGTCAAACGAACTCCGTTTGGTCTTAGTCTTTTTCATTTCTTCGTTAATTTGACCCGTAGAGTAGTTAGAAGTGAAATTTTTCCGTAGGTTATTTTTAAAGAATTAGGTTTTCCCCTTTTTGTAACGGATTCGAGGTTTCGTTTTCTAGTTTAACATTTCATAAATTCAGGTTTTCTTAAACTTTTGGGTCCGTTATTATCTAATTTGACTTTTTTCAACTTACCAAATCAACCCATCCTTCCATCAAACTCAAATTTCGCTCGTACTATTTACCATTCCACCTCGTTGTGATTTACGACCCTGGAAAAGCTCTAATACTATTTCTCGTTATCATTGATTGTTGGTTTTTACACTTCTTTATAGTATTTTACAAATTTTATTATATAAAATGATATATATACGGTGTGAACCGAACGATCACTTAACTTTTGCATTTTCTTGTCCTAAAGCATACATTGAGATCGTGAAAGCATGAGCTTGAATTTAAATCCTTGTTCTGTAGAAACTAAAGCCTTAGGTCAAAATGTGATCTGCATCACTATTTCTTTTGTTAGGCAGAGATTTTATCCTCAATTCACCGAATCGTATTCCTCAACTTGAATCTGTGTAATTTAGTGTTCCTAATTAACAAACAGTGAAATCAAATAGAAGGACATCCTAAATGTCACTGGTTTTTTGTTTCCAAATGTTCTTTGAGATTTTGATACTTAATTGTAATTTTAAGTTGTTCAACTTCAATTGGAGAAATGTTTTATCATTGAGTCGGATCAACATTTTGAATCTGTTTCACTAGATTAAATAATTTTCTGATAAAGTCGGCAATATTTCTGAGCACTAGTGAAAGGCATCATGCAATGTCATGAAAATCTAGACACGTTAGTACAAAATCTGTTACCAGTATAAAAACACAGCTTGGACAAACATTCAGCAACTAAGATCTCATTGTGATGAGAAGGTTTTTCCGTTCAATCTCACCACTCCGTAAGTCTGACTCTTTCTGGTCCACTTCGTCTTTCCAAATTTCAAAAACGGTCTTTCATTCTCTAACTTCATTGACTAGAGATTTTTGATCCTTCAAAATGTTCTTTGATTATATATGAAAAATGGAATTACTTCGGTTAAGAAACACCTTTTTGTTTGTTCAAAAACCCCCTTTCCCATTCATTATGCCGGTTTGGTGTGATACGTTTTTTACAAGTTTTCCTCAAAATCCTAAAATAGTATTATCCCCTGCAGTTGGAGCGGGAGGAGGTCGGAGGCTCAAACTTAATCGAAATTCTTCAAACAAGGCCGAGGGCAGTCCATTGGTGAAGATGTCGGCATACTGATAACGGGAGGGTACATGTAGAACTCTAACCTCACCAGCGGTAACCATATCACGAACGAAATGAATATTGATCTCAACGTGTTTTGTCCGTTGATGTTGAACAGGGTTGGCAGATATATAAATGGCACGGACGTTATCACAGTAGACAAGGGTTGGCAGTCGATAGAGGAGAATGTAACTCACGAAGAAGATTACGAAGCCATGCAATCTCGACCACAACGTTAGCAACACCCTGATATTCAGCTTCGGCACTTGAGCGGGAGAGGGTGTGCTGACGTTTAGCCAACCAAGATAATAAGTTATCACCCAAAAATACACAATAACCTGAAGTAGACATGCGGGTAGATGGGCAACCCGCCCAATCAACATCAATATAACCAACCAGAGAAGTAGTGGCGGATGCATATAAGTGTAGACCAAAATCCAAAGTCCCTTGAACGTATCGCAAGATACGTTTGAGAGTGGCAAAATGTGGCTCCCGCAGATCGTGCATATAAAGACAAATTTGTTGTACCGCATAAGACAAATCTGGACGTGTAAACGTGAGATACTATAGCCCCCCTGCAAGACTGCGATACAAAGTAGGATCCTGAGCATGAACACCTTTCGGACCCAGTTTGGACTCCGTATCAACTGGTGTCCTAGAAGGGTTACAATTAACCATGTGAGCACGCTCAAGGAGCTGAAGAGCGTACTTCCGCTGAGACAAAAATAATTCTGTAGCATGACTGACAACAGAGATAACAAGAAAATAATTAAGTGCCCCGAGATTAGTCATGTCAAACTCACTATGTAAAGAGTCAATAATCTGCTGAAGTAAAGCTGGAGAAGAAGATGTTAGAATAATATCATCCACATATATAAGTAAATAAGCAACCTGAGAGCACTGTCTATAAATAAACAATGAAGGATCGCAACAATTGTGATAAAATCCGATTCGTGTGGCATAACCTGCAAACCGCTGAAACCAAGCACGAAGTGCTTGTTTCAGTCCATATAAAGATCTCTGCAGAAGACAAACATGATGAGGGTACCGAGAGTCAACAAATCCAGGGGCTGATGCATGTAGACAGTCTTAGATAAATCACCTTTAAGAAATGCATTCTTAACATCAAGTTGGTGAATCGGCCACTTACGAGACACGACAAGGCTAAGGACCGTGTGAATGGTAGCCGGTTTAACAACCGGACTAAATGTCCCATCAAAGTCAACACCAAGTTGCTGACTACCGCCGTTAGCAACCAAACGAGCCTTATAGCGATTCAAAGTCCCGTCAGCATGAAACTTATGCTTAAATAACCACATAGAGCGAACCAGGTTAACACTAGTGGGCCTGGGTACAAGAATCCAAGTACTATTTTTAACTAACGCATTATACTCATCATACATAGAATTACACCAATAGGGGTCATTTAGAGCAAGAAATGGAGATTTAGAGATAGGAGAAATAGACGACGTATGAAGAGATAAGCGATCGACAGGTTTAACAATGCCCGATTGAGACCTAGTGACCATGCGATGAGTTCAAAGGGGTTCGTTAACGGGGTGTGAGGGTTGGCCCGATGGGCCGTTGGTAGGCTGTGGTGTTAGGGGCATAGGAGTGGTCTTTTGGGCTTGCGTTGTTGGGCTGGAATGGTGGGGTGTAGAAGGCGGGTTATGGGTTTGGTTATCAGGCTGTGTATTTTGGGCCGATTGAGTGGTGGTGTTGGTTTGGTTTTGGTTTGCATTGGGTAAGGTAGTGGTTTGGGTATTGGGCTGATCAAGTTGGCCTGATTGGATGTTAACAGTAGGGGATTGGTGTGGGGTCTTGATAACACTCAAATTATACATATTTCTATATGCGTTATCTGTGTTTTTGTATATATTTATTGGTTAATTATATGAACTTTCAAAACTTAATGCACTATATTTGCTATTATAGGTTCATGGTACATGTCGTGGAAGGAAACGGAAGAAAACAAGAAGAATTGAAGCTTAAACGAAGAAAGAACTCAAGATAAAGATCTCCCGACACCTGTTCACTGTTTTGGCCATAACTTGAGCATACTAACTCGGATTGACACGATTCTGACGGCCACGCGACCGGGAAAGAATTCTCTACAACTTTGATTTTTGGTCCAAGAGCTGAAAAGGTACCAAAACCGCCATACTTTTAAATAAGTGCGACGCACTTTTCATAAATCCCAAAGTACGACGCACAAATAAAAATATACGCCGCACTTTCTGTCTGATGCAATAAATATGTGAATTTAGCCCAAAATTCGACCACATACATCCCTAACTTGGTCCCTAAGTATTCTTTAGCCTATAAATAGCCCCATTTGTGCCAGGGAACTTCATCTCACACACAAACACTTACAATCTTAGTGAAAAGTAAAATTATAGTTAGGAGAAGTTCTTGAGGAATTTGGTTGAACTTGCTTGTAGTTCATCAACATTCCCAGGTTTTAATCCATCCAAGGAAGTAGTAGTGAAGTGTAATTCGAAGCTATAAGCTATTGTGATAGAATTGTTCATAGTTATCAGGTTTACTATGAATATAATATAGTTTTCGTTGGGAAAACTTGAGAAATCATCAAACATTTGCTCTTGAAGTTGGTATTAATCTTGTTTCTCTTTTGAATATGATCTTTACTGAATTCACGATGAATGTTATGTGTTTCATTACTATGAAGATGGAGTATCCGTTCTATGTTTGTTTGGGCATTATGTGATCTTGGATATGGATTGTTTGGATACTTGTTTATTGAAATGATTAAACATGGTTTCTCTAAGAATATAGGCCAAAAGGGCACTTTATAAATCATTGTTCTATTATTCCACTTACTATATTGGTTATAAGAACGTATAAAGGCCGAAAGGATTCGTTTTTATTAACTAGTATATACACTTGTTACACTTAAAGGCCGAAAGGATTTGTAACTTGTGTTATCTTGCTTTCTAAACTTATAAAAACTATCCTAAACACTTCTATATCTTAGTGATCATCGCCTAAACAAACATGCTTTAATTCTTTGCTTGAATTATCTCTTAATCGCTTTCTTTACAATATTTGTTATATGCACGTTTTGGTTATTTTGATAAGTGACAATCATTTTAGCCTTAGCACCTTAATTACATACTGTGAAAACTACAATTCTCTTGGGACGACCTGGAATTACCTATGCTATATTACATACGAAAGGGTATACATTCCCGTCTTGTGTTTTTAGTAGAAATCGATATTTCTAGCATTTAAATTTAAGACTTGTAAAACACACTTCAGGTCTTGTGGGGATGTGGAGGGGGTTGGTATATAACGCGGTGAAGGAGAGGGGATGGTGTAGGGTCTAGAAACGTATATGATGGTGGGGAGGAGGGTGTCATGGATCGGTATGGGAATTGGGTTTCATCGAAGGTGACATGTCAAGAGAGAATAATTTTGATGGTTTCAAGGTCCAGGAAACGGAAACCACGATGGTAGGAGGGAAAACCCAATAAAATGCATGGGGGTAGCACATGGTGAAAGTTTGTGAGGTGAGTGAAGGTGAGGATAACAAAGGCATCCAAAGATGCGTAAATGAGTGTAGTCAGGTTCTTTTTGAAAAAAAGTCTTGTAAAGGGGATTTCGTTGTTAATGGCGGTTGAAGGGAGAAGGTTAAGGAGGTAAGTTGCCATATGTAGAGCCTCGACCCAAAATGACGGGGGTAGGTGTGCTTGAAAGAGGAGCGTACGTATGACGTTATTTATAGTGCGCATCATCCGTTCGGCTTTACCATTTTGTTGAGAGGTTTTGGGGCAAGAAAAACGAAGTTAGATGCCATGAGTAGCAAAAAGTGTATGGAGTTGGTTATTGTCGAACTCACCACCATGATCACATTGAAAACTCTTTATTTCGCATTTAAACTGGTTTTTAACATAATTACGAAAATGCAAAAATTTGGCGAACATGTCAGATTTATTTCTAAAAGGATATATCCATAAATAGTGAGAAAAATGATCAAGAAATAGGACATAGTATTTAAAACCACTTAACCTAAAAATGGGAGAAGTCCATAAATCATAATGAATAATATCAAAGCCTTGTAAATTTGTTCATATTTAGTTTATTCGAAAGACCAAAAATAAAAAAAATATTTTTCAAATCATTTTGATTATCTATTTTAGTCGTCTTAATTGTTTTCTTGTAAAGTGATTATATTTAATCTCTGTTAGTTCTGTTTTATTTATTTCGTTCGTGGTAATAACCTAAAATTTAACAAACAAAAAAGACATAAATTTCAGAAAAGCCGACGCACTTTTCCTAAAGTACACCACACTTATCTATCTAAAAAAAGTATCTTTTTATCTTTTTATCCTTATCTTCTATATATAATAAAAAAATTAAAATATATCTAATATACATAAATATATAAAAATATAAATACATAAATATATAGATAAAAATAATTTATTTTATTTTGAATATTATCCTATTAACCTTAATTATATAATATAAAAGTGTCTTTTTGCAAAATGCTTTACGTATGTATAAATCCACGATCTTTTGGAAAACAACCCGTAAGTATAATATATAAATTAAATAAAAATTTAATAACAAACACTTGTAAAATTAAAAATAACGAAAAAGAATTCATCGAGATCGAAGCACTCAAATCGTCAACTCAACATTCCTCCATTAATGATGTTTTCGTCTTAAATAAATCCGAAGAGGATGTCAAAACCCAACAAATAATAACTCTCGATCCTAATGATCAACCCATGTGGAAAAGTGCTAAGATTGTAGCACCAACTCCTAAATCTGCCATTGTTCGACCCGATGTTGATGACAACTTTGTTATCAATAGTACCCACTTGAAAATGATTCGGGAAAATAAATTTGATGGTTATCTGCGGGCCGATCCGCATGACCACATACGTGAATTTCTCTCAATCTATGACATGTTAAAATATGGTGAAACTCAGAGTGAACCTGTCAAATTTTGATATTTCCTTTTTCTTTGTGCAATGATGCTAAAACCTGGTTTAATGAACTTAATGAAGAGTCTATAACACCGTGGGAACAAATGAGAAGAGCTTTTATAAACAGAATCTTTCTATCTTCGTTATTTAACCGTTTGTTACTTGAAATCAGAAGTTTTTCTCAAAACGTATGTGAAAGTCTAACCGACGCTTGGTTACGACTCAAGAACATGCTTCAAAAATGCCATGAGCACGGTCTGACGAAAGGAGCTCTTATTCAAATATTCTATCACGGTCTAGACGAACCCACTCAAGGAATCCTGGATGGAACTGCTGGAGGAATCTTCCTTTACAAAACTCCAAATCAAGCTTTTCAACTTCTTGAGGACAAAGTCCTTTTCAAACTTGATTGGTCCACTAAATCTAAAAACAAACATCATTAAAAATCTGTTGCTTTCGCCGATGGAAGTAATAGTGATAATTCTCGATCAATGGAAAAATTAGAGACTCTAACTATAAAAATTGATTCTCAATTTATAAGCTTAAAAGAAGAATTACAAGATATGCGTAACAAATATTATGACCTTAGAGATAACCACGCTTCTAAAAACCACATGAACGATGACACGCCGATGTGTGAACGTCATGAAGAAAATTACATCCAATCTGGAGGTTATTAAAACCAAAATTTTAATGATTCGTATTCTCTCCAATCTCATTATTAACAACCCTAATCAAAAAATGATTCCGAGAGATCGCTCACAAAATTAAACAATGATGTGAAAAATGATCTTGAAGATTTCAAAAGCTGTATCCGTAGCATGAGAACTGTTCATGATAAACTTTTTGACAAAGAAGATGGTAACCCATCGGGGATTTACCCATGAAAGAGTCTAAAACCTTCAACCAAGAACCTCAATCTAAAACTAATTTCGAAAAATTAATCACCAAATTTTGGATGGTTAAAGAGTTGCATATATGTTTGTCAAGAACAATGTTAATGATATGATTATACAGATGAAGCAAAACGAAAACAATTTTGAAACTAAATTTAAAAACATGAAAAGAAAAATAGATGAGTGGGAGAAGTCTCAAAATGTGTCTTCAGAACAAACCGATAGGACTACCTCCTCCTCGAGCTCACACTGAGTAAGTGAATGCCGTATTCACCAGGAGTGGAAAGTCCGATGATTATCCGAAAACTAAAAAAGACCCACCACCTCCTTTTATCGTTAACAATAAAATCAAAAAGGTAAACCTATTAAGGCATCAAAAAGGGACTATTACGTGGTTACATCAAAGGAATATCCATTCCGTGAGTACATACCAAAAATACCATACCCTCAAGCTTTAAAAGTGGATCGTTCTCACTTGGACCGTATCGTCAAGGAATCTTAAATCGAGTTAAGTATAACAATAAATCAATAATAATATAGTAGTAATAATAAATAATAATAATAAGCCTATAAAAAAACTAAAATATATATATAAAACAAAAACTTTGCAGTTTTTAAGTATGTCACGCATTCGTCCGGTGTGCGTTGCGTACCTTGTTTTCTGTATCAAAAAAGAATTATAACGAACTTTGTGGGTGTGTTCGCTAGAAACCTAACGAGACTATAACTCGTCCACTCGGGACACCGGGGGGTTTAAAGGCTTGCTGCATACGCTAAATGCAACCGTGTTGCCTACGAAAGTGCGCTTTAGTATTTTATGGTTTTTGTAGTTTTGTTTATTTTGTAGATCTAATAAATAGGTGGAGCTTGGATTGGTGGTTGGAATTTTACCCTTGGTGATATATATTTAGATCGGTATATTACATATAGTTGAATTCACATGCTTTGGCGTTCCGTTTGCGCCGTATCTTTCAGAATTCAACCGAGCACTTATGAGCCCCGGGAAGTCTTGTTACTCTCATATTTATTTTTCCCACTTGTCCTACTTTTAAGTTATTTCCTAAATACGCATAATGCTCATCTTAAGTGTGTGTGTGTGTGTGGGAGGGGGGGGGGGGATGAATTGGAAAATGAGACTCAATTTTTTTTATGGAACTTATACCTTTTTCGCCCTCAGTAATCTAAAAATTTTGTTTCTATTTTTTATCACTTAGGTTAATATATTAGAATAAAACTTAGTAAATAAATAATGTTTTGAAACCAGAGATGTGTCTCGATTGATAAAGAAGATCTGACTCGGGATCGACAACATTTCTTGCGCATTTATAACCATTCCAGTAAATATGTGAGGATTTTGAGCCTGTATATAGCATACGTATTTTATGCTTAATTCCTTTGTTTATGAGTGTGCCAGTGATTTATTAATTCTAGAACTTTTTCTTGTTAAATCATTATGAGACCGTAGTGAGATCACGTTCACGTGATATAGGTAATTTTAAGTGATAAAGAGGCAATTTAGGATTTACCCCAAATTAGCCCATCCATTTTAACACATTGATTATTCTTTTAGCTAATTACACTAATTAGCTAACCACCCATATATAAACCCCTCTGTAGCACTCATCTTTAGTGCTAGATACCCTTAGTTTAACATGTTGAGCCTTTCTATTCATTTCTCTCATCCATTAAAAAAAAATACAAAAATATAACCTTTAGCATAGCATTACCCCTTGTCGAAAGTCCTTATGGTTGGTTGCTAGTTGCTCGGTATGATTGGTTGATTTTTTGCTTATAGTTTGTTTGTATTTTATTATGAGTGTTGTACCATTTCAACGAAGATGAAGAAGGCCTGCTTTATTTTTGTATTTTTTTGTGGTGTATGCTTATACTAAGTGTGAGGAAATTGTTAGTTATGTGAAGAAAAAAAAGAAAAAAAGTATAAAAAAGTGATAAAAAAAATCGAAAAAAGAAAAAAAGAAAAAAAAGAGAAGGTGGAGTATGAATAATAGTTGAGATGTTGGTTGCTTGTGAGCCGTATTGATATATCTTTCTTGGACTTGTCGATACCTCACGGGTTTGTGGTATGTTTGATAACTAGCAACACGGGTTTCTTGGACTTGTCGACATGTATTTTATTATAAAACCATTTCCAGTATATATTTCCCATGCCTTATCCACACCCTTATTATCCCTTAGCCTAACGTTATAACCCAAATAAAAGTCCTCTTTTGATATTTATACCTAGTGCTACGCCATGTCGGTGCACTTTTGTTTTTTGTACAAGCTTATGATAACTTAATGAATCATGTTTGAGCAATTGAGTGTGATTTTCTTTTTACCCTCTATTACATCATATATGAGTGTTTGAGTGAATTATACTTTTTCTTATTCGTGAGGTGCTTAGTCATGTTATAATAGCTTGAAGACCATTAGGTATTGTCAAACATCTTTGTTTTAACATATTAAAAATTCAATTTTTTTAATATATAATTCAATTTTTTATGTAAAGCTTATTTCTTTTCTTTATTTTGCTTGAGAACAAGCAAACCTTTAAGTGAGAGAGGGGGGGGGGGGGGTTGTACCTTTTGCGATTATTTATAAAAAACCCCAAAAATATTCTTGATATTTTCAAATTTTTTAAAAATTTTAAATTTTTTTTATACATATAAATTTTTTCCTTATCTTGTCATTTAGAATCTTATTTCTAATTTTCTTTTCTTAGATTTGCTTGAGGGCAAGTAAAGTTTAAGTGTGGGAGGATTTAATAACACTCAAATTATACATATTTCTATATGCATTATCTGTAGAATATGTTATATATCTTACTACTTAACTAATCAATAAGAAACTAGATAGAGAAAGGAATGGGAGGAAGGTTTCTAGTGAGAGAAAGTAAATAGAGAATATTAGACTGAACTATGTGAGAAATGAAACCAACCAACACCTTCTCCAAGCTATGGAGAGGGTACTTATACATCATAACATGACAAGCCATGGACCCTTTCATGGGCTTTGGCCATTTTACCTATTTAAGGTTCCAAAAACTATCTAAGACCTACGAGCTACATATTTTAGGAGTGACCGAGTCTTTTCTCGATTTCTAACAATCTCCGCCTAAGGGAGGTCACATCCTTTTACAAATATCTTAAACTTAGCATTCTACAAATGTCTTTGGTTATTGCTCGTGGTCTTGAACTTTGTCTTTTAACTTATGATATGCGTAGTGACCTTTAGACTTTAGACTTTAGGCTTGAGCTTGTTCCTTTAAGCTTGACTTGCATGTGATTTTGAGCTTTTTTGAGATCATCAGCAAAACATAATCTCGAATCATCATCTTGTGATCTTTTTCCATCTTGTGTACTTGTGACCTTCAGACCGACATGCTCGTACTTTTCTTGTTCTTGAAAGCTTGTATTTTCATCTTTCTTGAAGTTCTTTAACTTTAACACTTTATCACTTTAAGAAGGACGTGCGGTATCAGAGTAGCGAAAGTCTTGAAACATGTACTTGAGCTTTTATAACGTCTTTGCATATGTCGGTCGAGTATTAGCATGTGTCTATGAATCTTGACTTGTCTTGAACTAGCTGCGTCCACCATCGGGATTACCTGCATGAATGGGTTAGTGATAAGCAAAATATATGGACGAAAGTGTCTTTGTCACTTCGTCGAATACGGTTACAATAACCACAGTTGCGCGTTAATTAGTATAAATACTACCTGTGATCAGGTAGAATTCCGAAGAATCTCCTTGATAGGGTTTCGCAGCTGCACTAGCCGTTCTCATTACCGGAGCGTCTCAAAGTAGACAACATGGTATGAGTGAACCAGAAAGACAACATCTTACCGATTGAATCAAAAATTGATTTGAAAATCAATCGATGTGTCACTTGCTAAAGTGATTTTGCGACACATCGAGAGTTTTATCCATTTCAAAATTCATCAATCGTCAATTCATAGTCTGGACCGAATCGATATCCAGTGTCACAAGTTTGATCCATATAGGATCTCACAAGTCATGTACCACAGAGCTTGTTTGATGTTGGATCTGGAAGGATTTCCATCGTCATTATGAATACTTAAGTATCACTATAATGTTCTGGCAATATCACAAGGATAATGCGTAGGACTCTTATGATATTCTTGTAATACCCCCAAATTGGGTCGTAGCGGAAAGTATGTCCAGGAGCGTTACTTCATAATACCATTACACAAGATATGAGAGAACGACCTCTAAATGTGTCGTTTGAAAAGAAATCTTGAAATGTTTGGACTCCAATGCACACCAAGTAAGTCAAGCATCTAATTCACCTGAGAAATACATGCTTAAAAGTGTCAACATAAAGTTGGTGAGTTCATAGGTTTTGGTAAGCATAAATGTTGGATCAAAGATTTGTAAAGAGTATGTGACCATTTCAATCATTATAATAGTCACCAAAAATGTAAGTATGAATATAGAAATCAAAGGTTAATAAAGCATGTATGACCATTCAATCCTTATAATAGTAACGCAAATGTAAGTATAAAAGTTGTAATCTAGGATGTGTATGACTATTGTATCCCACACAGTAGTCACAAAAAGTTAAGTATAGTTGGATTAAAGCTTTTGTAAAGTATCCATGACCATTGTATCCAATACAATGGTCACCATGTGTGATTACATTTTCACCCCTAAGTTTATGAGACAACGGCGTAGACTTGTATGTATGCCACTTTATTCAAGGCACGGTAAGAGTTCATTAGTTTTTAGTCCAATGCTCCGACATGGTATAACGTTCATTAGTTCGGTACCGCCAAAACTAGTGAGAGCTAATCACCCGAACAGGGATTGTCAATCCCAAATAGATCTATCTTATAACATTCGCGCTTACCCTCTGAGTAATTAATAGTTCATGCAAGTAAAGCTAATCCGTAATCATTTGAATCAAAGTAAAGTTGTTGCGTCCGTAAGTGAAAACAAGTATTGTATCCCACTGCGAGATATAAAAATGAGTATGTAACAAATTTGTAAACGAGTTTGTAATGAGTATGTAAAGAGTTTTGTAAATGTGTATGTAAACGAGTATGTAAACAAGTTACGAAATCTAGTATGTAAACAAGTATGTAAAAGAGTATGTAAAAGGAATTGTAAATGAATATGTAAACAAGTTGTAACGAGCATGCATTCTCCCCCTAGATTTGTAAAGTAAATGTAAAACAAGAGAAAGAGGGACTATAAACTCACCTCTAGTGAAAGAAGTGATTATCACAAAATCAACAAAGTAATCGTTGCAAACGATCTGGAATGCAACCTAATTAATTATAGGTCGTATAAGTACGATGTATTTAATATAAATAAACATCATAGGTTATAGAGTTATATCACAACCTATTAGTTTTTGTTTAATTTATAAAAGTCGAAACCATATTTAAATCGTACTTGTTAAATAAGTGTTTAAGTATTTGTATCCGTAAAGAAAAATGTTGTTCATCAATTGATTATTTGTTAAC
>BQNB010033542.1:0-47995 GCA_026074375.1 Tanacetum coccineum
ATATATATATATATATATATATGTATATATATATATATATATATATATATATATATATATATATATATATATATATACTAGTTTCGTAACCCGCCCGACGGGCGGGTTCGCTTCGGAAATTTGTTTAGATAAGAGGTGTGTGCGTGTATTTATGTCCGTTCAATATTAAAGTGTTTTGTTAGATCTGGGTTGGTCTTTTTTGGTCTGTTTAATATCGTGTTATTACAGTTTCAATTTTTTTTATCTAACAAGCGGGTTCGATTCATAAAGCTTTCACTATAAAGTGCAGAAACATATACTTGTAATGGTACATTCAATGATAATCTTTTGTAAGGGTTCAGTGTCGGTTTTGTCATTAGAATCCCTAAGTTTCGGTATAATTGAAGTCCCATAGCATGAGCCCGCTGTTCCAGTGACTTAGACCATTTTTCCGCATCAGCCTTTAGGTTCAGAGTTAAGTCTGATTTTTCATTGCAACATTTTGATTTCCCAAAACATTAGCCAACATGTGCAAATGCACATTTCGTAACTTTTGTGTTTGGTTAAACAATTTAATACTAAATTAAACTTTTTTGTTTGAGAAGATGTTATGTTTCTAATTTACTAAATTAATAAATTGCTTCATGAAGAATAAGGGTTGGAGGTTCTGACAGAAAGAAAAAGGTATTTTCTAACGGATACAACACCCCGTCTTCAACATTAGCACTTCTTGTTTGTCAGTTGTGACACCCTTGCCTATTTATCTTTTCCCGTGGGCAACGAACTACTCAACTGAAACATACCAAGACCTTTTATCAGCAAACACGTGAATACATAATATGTTTGATCACCTGAAAGTAATTAAGTAATAATAGTAATCATTGGTCATGCCTATCTATTGTACGATAAACCCGTTTGTATTTAATTTGGACATACTGAAGCTAAAAGCAAATTTTTTACCGCTGATTCATTTTTTACTTAGTACAAATATATTGACAGCAAATTCCCCACTTTGACTGTCAATTCACAGCTATCATTGCAAGTTCCTTATCTCTCCTCATTAGTAAGTAGGAAACCACAAAGGAAATTACCTTTTTTAGGCTCACCGTAATCTGTTTGAAGTTATTCCGTAAGCCTTCTTTCTTGCTGCAACATTAGGCAATCTGATAGGCAAGTAAATCAAGTCATACCATAATTTACAGTCTTATAAACCCATTGAAACCCATAGAATTATGCTCAATAGAAAGTAGAGCTTTGTTATAATTAAAGTGAAACAAACGCGGCGCCTTTTAAGAAGTGGTACAGCTATGGAGTTTAGTCCAATCCTTTCTAAGTGGCAAGATATATCTAATTACCAAGGAAGCATGTGCTTTGTGTCATAGTGTATATTGCTCGATCAAAATATACATTAAGTACTCTTACGGAATTCATAAAATTGTTTCAGGTTTTCCCTTTTAAAGATTAAGCGTGTAACGGTTGGGTTTTTATGACAACGTTTAAGCAATGGCAAGTAAGTTGTGCATTAAACGATATAAAAAATTTGCTCCTTCTAATGCATCAAACATTAGGATACCCTTGTTTCGTTCTCTCCACAACCTCACTATGCCATCCGTAAAGTATCTCATGCCAGCATGTCCTTTTAAGGTTGTTACCAAAGACATATCGAGTGTATTATCAAGTGTAACATGCTCTCTTTTAAAATACTTAACAGAAGCACAAAGTTTTGCATTTAAGAATACAAAATTGAATTTCAGATTTGATTATTTTCAAACTTTTGTAGATAATTGTAAAGAATAAAAAAATAATAGTAATGACATAAGATGTTTTATCTAAATCCTTTTTTTCTCTTTAGTCAACATAATACTTTCACTTTGCATATGATCTTTCATTTGTTTGCTTCAAGGTATGAAAAGAATAGCAACTGATATTCAAGTATAAAACATTCGCAATACATCCAAAGTCCAAACATGAAAATATTGATAACCAACAAAATTGGACAATAAATTATAAGTAGCAAATATGAACGGAAGACAATGACTACATGATATTTTAAAAGTTGTATAATTTTATGATTGTTCAAGCGTATCTATCAAGCAGGAACTACCTGTCATGATGGTATATTTTATAACATTCGACGCGAATTAGTTATGGCAAGACAAAGCAAGCTATTTTTTATGTGAGATGCTTATTTAAACCTTGTTCCGTCAACGCTATATGCCATTCTGGTGGATGAATGCCCGGGAGCAGTATAGTCAACTCTTGAAGCAATAGTGTTATACAGCCACGCCTTTATTTTCCCATCAGTGTCTGTTGAGAAGATAAACTGGTACACGGAGAAATTAAGATTTACACATTAGCAGCTGCTATTCAATCCGTAGCAAAGGATTAATAATGTTTATATGAAATAACAACATATATAGTAGTGATCACAGATTGCTGATCAGTAACGAAAACCATACAACTTACAGTTTTGTGAGAGTGGTGAGAACATGCCCCTTATCAGCTAGCCAATGTACCATTCCTGCTGTCACACCTTTTGTTACAGAAAAGACATGAAATAAGCTATCAGGTTGAACGGGTCGAGGATCATATTTTGTTAGCACTCCAGCTGGAGTATCAATTATCACTTCCCCGTCTTTGTATGCACAAACCTAAAAACACAACAACATTTTATGTTTGTACATAATTATAATACTTAATTCTTTCAAACTTTTTCATGTTAATGACTACCATTTGATCAGAGTGTTAAAAAAAACATAATACTAAAATATAAATAAATACGTTTCTGATAGTGATATGCACCTGAATTCCAAGTATTTTATCGGCATTCCCTAATTTAACCAAGAAACGCCTCAGCTTTACCTCTACATCAGAATTTACATAACTGTCGTATAACTATTTTGCGGTCGACGGCCAAATACAATTCAACAGATAGGTAGCATAGAAACAAACTTAATCGAAAATAAACATACCTTTTGAGAACGGATTCATCAAAAGGTCTCATACTATCTAAATTGCTTATATGAACATTCATTGAGGATGAAAGTCCTGAAAGATGTTAAATATTATTTAATGATAAATAACCGGTAATCAGATACTCTTAAAAAGGCGACTCAATGAGATGTGTAACAGGTTGAACTAATTATAAAGATACCCATATGTAAAAACATGTTACTTTATTACATCTTTAAGTTCTCATATGCATAATATTGTGAGAGTAAGGGATTAATAACGATATCTTACACGTCTTGTAACCGCGTTGAACCCCATTCAGGCGGTATTGTGCCTCCCAAGTAATTATAAGCAAGATCACTGCAAAAATAACATAATATACTTCACTTTCATTATAACTTGATTCATATATTGTCTCTGGTATCCTATATCGAATAGGTATATTGCCACTAAAGGGTCTGAGTAATGATGGCTTCTGCTGTGAAGTTGTCGCTGGTGTTGAAGGGCCTTTGCTTTGTTTGAATTCTCGGAGTTCTTGTAGTACCCTTTTTAGTCCATTATAGTCCACGTAGGCTTCGATCCATTCGGGCACCTTTTGTTTTTAAACTCCTTTCCAAACTTGAATTCATGGTCGAGGGCTAATGCAATCAGCTATATGAGAAATAAAGAAAAAGTAGAGCAGACCTTAGTACCATGCCGCTTATTCAAGGCTTCGTTCCACATGTTGGCAGCATATGCAGGCTGCATATGATGTCACATGGTTATAACAGAATGAACATGTATAAAAAAAAGTTTACATTACTTTCATTCGACGGGCACTCACTTATGGAGGTCTATAAATTCACTGCAGAGATTTTAACACAAAACAACACAAGATGGTAAAGCCCCTTATTATTTTCCTTTAAAAATCAAAGATATTGCCACTAAAGGGTCTGAGTAATGATGGCTTCTGCTGAGAAGTTGTCGCTGGTGTTGAAGGGCCTTTGCTTTGTTTGAATTCTCGGAGTTCTTGTAGTACCCTTTTTAGTCCATTATAGTCCACGTAGGCTTCGATCCATTCGGGCACCTTTTGTTTTTAAACTCCTTTCCAAACTTGAATTCATGGTCGAGGGCTAATGCAATCAGCTATATGAGAAATAAAGAAAAAGTAGAGCAGACCTTAGTACCATGCCGCTTATTCAAGGCTTCGTTCCACATGTTGGCAGCATATGCAGGCTGCATATGATGTCACATGGTTATAACAGAATGAACATGTATAAAAAAAGACTTTAACATTACTTTCATTCGACGGGCACTCACTTCTGGAGGTCTAAAAATTCCCTGCAGATATTTTAACAAAACAACACAAGATGTAAAGCCTTATTATATTCATAAAAATCAAGAGCAGACACACACACGCGATAAGGACTCACGGTGTTTGGAGTCGATGGCTCAATGTCTGTGTTTTTGGTTATGTCAGGAGTCTGAAGATGAGATTCTGCATATTTTTTGTCTGGAACATGGTTAATCACCTGTGCAAGGATGAGAACAATCATATCATGAATATATAAAGAAAATATCAAAAAATACTAATAACAGATAAAGAAGCATTGAATTACAGAGATCCCATTTGAGTATAGTAGAATTGGAACTAAAGAATAAGTTTGTTTCAGGTTTAGAAGTTCTTGTAGAACTCGTCTTCACTCAAAATTTGATCTTAATGATAAGTAGCTTAATTCATGCAATATATCAAAAAATTAAAAATTAGGTATTTGGATTTGGATGAATATGCTATGGACTATATCTTGATATATTTTTGAAAATAAAAAGATATCAACATTTTTTTTAGAAGATATTATTATAGTTTTAGAATGTAAAACACAAATAGTGATTTGGCTCAGTTGGTAAACCAGATTTAATCTTAACCATAGGTCATGAGTTCAAATCTCGCCATGAGCAATATTTTTTAAAAATCCGAAATTTAATGAAAAAATAATTAAAAATCCGAAAATTCAAAATTAAAGGCAAAAAAAATTATAAATTCGAAAATAATTTAAAATTATTGTGTCATATGTGCCATGTCATCGTTGTTTGCGCCATGTCATCATTGAGGTGGCGTTGAGTCACTAAATCATATTAATCCAGTCATAGTTAGCCCCATATATAAGTTATAGATATATATAGGATAAAGATCAAATAAAAAGATAAATATTCGTGAGAAGGATAAAAAGATTTTTTTTAAAAGTTCTCGAAAAATTCTGAAAAAATTCCACAAGATCGTGTATGTTGGTGCATGAAAAATTTGTAAAGGAAGTTTTTCTAAAAGTGGATAGTTTTGCCGAAAATTTTTTATTAAAAAAAACGTTTGTGCATTAAATCGGTTTTTTGTGCATCAAAAATTCGTTTTTGTACCCAACTTCTTTTGACTTTTTGCATCAAAATTTTATTGCGCATCAAACTATAACAAGTCGAAAAATTTGTGCATCAAAATTTTTTTGTGCATCAAAATTTCTTTTTTTGCGCATTAAAAAAACGTATAAAAACTCAAAATTAGAAAAACTTCTTTTACTTTTATGCACCAACATACCTGATTTAATTGAATTTTTTTGGAATTTTTCGAGAACTTTAAAAAAATTTTTTTTATCCTTCTCACGAATATTTGTCTTTTTATTTTAACCTTCCTATATATATATATATATATATATATATATAATAATAATAATAATAATAATAATAATATATATCAGCTCGAGTGCCACATGAACTAATTAGACTAGGTCCTCACATAGTGTATGCATATATAATAGTTTTTTAATGAAATTTGATGGCCTTCGTCAAACCATAACTTGTATGATGACACCTCCTACACTCCTTTAAAAACAAAGACGATCAAATATGCAAACGTGTCTAAACGAGTAACAATCATTGTGGCAACGTCTAATGCATATTCTATAAAAAGCAATGTTTTAAAACCCGGGTTGACCCGGCCGGATCAACCGGTTGAACCGTGAACCGGCTCGGAGACCGGGCCGGATGAGACCGAAATTTTGCTTATTTGAAAACCGGATTGAACCGCCGGTTTTTCGTTGACCCGGGTCGACCCGGTTTCATAAACCCGGCCGGGTCATTACTTTTTATCAAAAAAATATAACAAATAATTTTTTTTCTCATTCATTTTTCTAATTTTAATTGACAAGTTGAAGTGGTAAAGAATATTGTTAGTTAAAATCTTGTAAATGAGTAAATTAAAGTTATATAAATATCTTAGAAACACCAACTAAGTTTTAATATAGATTGTTATTACTTAGATTCATAAGTTGATTGTTGTTGCAAATATTTGCTATATTATAATAGATATAGAACTTAAAAATAAAGCTTATCGGTAGAGTACTAATATTTTTTGTCGGTTTCAATCGAATGTAGGAAATAAATCGAATTAATTATGAGATCATGAAACATTACATATTAAGTATAGAAAAAAGTATACATATGTATAGAACCGGTTCGACTCGGCGGTTCAACCGGTAACCCGGTGAACCGGTGATTAATCCAGATCAATTAAAAAACCGGGTTTTAAAACATTGAACGCATAAGTTTCCTCCATAATTGACGAGCCATAGGAGATGAAAAGAATATATGGGAACCGGATTCGACAGAGGCATGACAAAGAGGGCAAACAATAGTCGAAATATCAATACCTTTTAGGGAAAGATTCAACCGAGTAGGCAGCTTATCCAAAATTGAACTTCTAAGCAAACACATTAATCTTAATGGGCTTGACCCCCCAATTAAACCACCTTTGTGGCAGACTCCTCTTTGAAATGTATCGAATCGCAATAAGTTGACAAACATATTTATTAGATTAACTCACCTTAAAACTTCTAACGACCAGCAAGACCAAACGATTCAGGATTTTTGTCTATATTAGACCATTCCATGCTGGAATTAAAAGGAAAACCGAGTTGTTCTTCCTTAGCACCACCTCTAGGAGGTCGACGAAAAGTATCAACCATGGAAGCATAATTAATTTTTTCGACAACTATTTATTGTTTGTAGTTATCCAAAGCATAAAGTCTCGAGAATTTATGCTTCAATGCCAAATCATCTAACCAATTATCCTCCCAAAAATTAAGGTGTTATCCCATTTTCCCTTCTTTTTGCGAATTAATCTAAACGATTAATGCCTTTTGTTAGAAGAATAGTAACCTCACAAATAATGTCTAACAAAGGAGACCATTTAGACAAAGAACTTGGAGAGTTAAGAGCACCGTCTTCACCACAAATAGCTTTTATGAATCTTGTCTATAGACAAGAACCATGAAAAAAAATTGCCAAACCCATTTAAAGAGAAGAGCTTGATTAATGAGCCATAGAAAACTAAAAACTCCAAGGGCCACCAGTTATTTCTTGGAAATCTAGACCTCATTCCAACAATCCAAGCCATTTTTCTTTCAGAACCCGTATCCACCTCCCCTTACAAGTTTCTTCTAATCGATTTCAAGAGCTTTAATCTTTCCGAAGGAACCTTTTAGATAGAATATGTGTTTGGGCCCTTGAGTGCCCTAGTTATCTTTTCACTTGGATTTGAATATAAAATATCCCAAGTATTAGATAACCTTTTAACATTCTCAAGGTTCACTGAGTAAATAGTCACTCAGTGAGTTGCCTTCAGGATGCTTAGCCTGAGTCTATAAGAAAGGCTCTAGCATTCAATGAGGCGGTTCTCAGTGAATGAAGTCTGAGCCAAAAAAGAAGGTGATAGGTTCAATGAGTTGTGGCAATAGACTCACTGAACCCCATACGATCTCCTAACAACTAAAAGGAACTGAAGTCAAGAGGACTGAAGAATAGGCGGTGATGTTTGAAACAAGATAAGGTCTAAGCTCTTATCTGCCCGAAGTCAACTATCTCTGATAATAGGGTTATGAAGACAAGGTCAGTATCACAGCACTGGACCTTACGACAAGATGTGTTTGGTCCCATAATTTCCATTAAAATCGATTTGTAATAGAGACAAAGCGTGGTACATTATGTACAAGGCCTTATCAGCATTGGGGACACGCATTTCAACCCATTGTGGGAATGACCCAAACTAAGTAGTATATAATAGAAACTTGTTCTTGTAAAGTGGTGGTTCAGTTTGTGCATTCGACAGTTATTTATTTTCATAAACACCTTCTCCTCTAATATTTATTGAGGTCCCTGAGTAAGCAACAATTGGTTAGCATAGTAATCAACTTTGCATAACACTTTAGGTTTATGCAAAGTTGTTAGTGAGGTGATCACACACACACACAAACATTGTCATTCAATCCTCATTGTAGTTTCACATACAATGGGCTATAATTCTTAATAAATATAGGAGTTAAACGTTGAAAATTAGCTTTGTATCCTTTCCTGTTTTATACTTATATCTTGTCAAAATTAATTTTCATTTACATTACTTAAAGCCATGAGTTAGTTTATCTTAACTTCTATAGTTTTGGTCACTAACTCAAAGGGAATAACAATATGGTATAAAGGAATGGATGTTAGAACTGATTTAATTAAAGTAAGTCGTTCACCTATTGAAAGGGTTTTAAGCTTTATTTGGTATTTAAGCGAGAAGTTACTTTAGCTACCACGTTCATCCAAGGATTTTATTCTAGACAATCCCACCTCAAATCCTTAAACTCCAAGATGAACAAAAGTAGTGGTAAAAATCGAACAATCCCTTAGTTTGCTTGCTTTGCATCGACCTTCTTCTGGACGAGTGCCATTCCATTAAGTTTTCTTTATGAAAGTTAATTTTCAGAACCGATGACCAAGTGGCAAGACTTAAGACATTTACAATGGTGCGTTATATTCACAGGATTCCCATTTTACCAACAAAGATTAGCATCATCCACAAAAGAACAATGTGAAGAAAAGTTTCAATGAGCTATCTATAGGAATACCGAGAACAAAACCTGACTTTAATAACTTTAGAGGAAGATAAATGCAAACGTTTCCACTATCAATATAAATAGAAAAAGGGACGATAAAGGATCCCTTGTTTCAAACCCTTGTCGAAATTAGATTCTTCAGATATAGAGGCTTTTCATGACGAGAAAAGTCCATGGCAGGTGTTGAGACAACCATTTATCCCAACCTCTCCACTTATCACCAAAAATAACATCTTTTATATCCAGTAAGTAATCCCACCGTATAGAGTTCGAATGCCTTTTTTGAGTTTAAAGACAGTTAGTTTAAAATATCCTTATGCATTGCACACGTATAAAGAAGTTCATTAGAATTAAATGGACAGTAAAGAATTTGGCGGTTAGAAAAATAGTTGAATATGGGACGTATTATATGAACGAGATGACAAAGTTACGTTTATTAGCTAAATTCTTGGCAATAAATTTTATATTGGGTCTTCAATCTAACTTATAGGACGTAATGTTTGATGATTTGCATCATGAATCTTAGGGATTATAAGCAATGAAAGAATACATTATCTCCTAGGGGTAAAGTACCTATGCAAAAAATATTCACTTTTACGGTCTGCCACAATATAATTTCTAAAAAGCTTACATTATCTACGAAGAAAACTAAGTGAAGCACACATCGGACAAGGGATTTATTCGTTCCACAATCCTAAATCGCACTCTTTATCTCCTCATTAGAGTCATTTCAATCGAGATTGATGCGTATTAACTGTTTAAATTAATTTTACAAGTTTTAAATTTATAAAACTCGTCTACCTATGGTCTACAACACACTAACAGGCAGAGAACCCGATCGTCTGTAGTGCAGGATTGGTAAATCTGAGGTCATCCCAAAAAGCTAACGGGCGGTCTATTATTTGAGTTAAAAAGCTGTCACATTTTAAAAGTAGTTTAGAAGATTAATTTGCAAGAAAATAAATAACAAAAAGTGAAATGGTTTTACTACTCGAGAGGAGAACTCGTGCTAGCATGGCTAATCCCCTATTAATGTAATGATTCCATTTCCTAGTGTAATGTCTAATTATCTTTTATGGTGGTTCTAATATCGACAGACCCGATTGTGCATCGAAACCTTACCTATGTATCCTATCATCTCAAGTCCCTGTTGAACACGAAGGGTGAGGATCTAGTCTACAATGATTAACCCCCAACTATCCTAAAGACTAGTTTTAATGTCAATACTATCACTTTTTGGCTATAAACCCTCCTAGAAGAGTTTCCCGAGTTTTATAAGTATCAATCCTACAGTAAGCGACGATATGAGCAATCTATACACTAAGGACAGTTGTCAACCTATCCCTAGTACCCGGTTAACCCTTAATTCAACAGGTTAGTCTACTATAAGGTCTAACAAGATCTACACTAGCATCAATACTACCAAATCTCGGGGATCATGCAAAAGGCAATAAGGATATCCTATAAATGATAATTAACCAGGAAGTAAGAATCAAAACATCAATAAAATCATAACAAAGCAAACACTCAAGATGTTTAGCCAATCATAATAAAAATTACACAAACAGTAATGAATAAAACATATATCGAATTAAACATAATGTTTGATACAAATTACTTGATGTTAAGCTAATAATGATGACGATTAAGACTGCATTCTCCCTTTAAAAGTGGTTGGAGAGTGCTGGCAAACTCCTAGAGATGGTGCCTTAGTCGTCCCTTAAGATGGGAGGAAGAATAAATGAATATTAGGACTGAATTTGGCCTCTATTTATAGGCTTCGAACCAACTACGGTGTAGTTGAGGTGTAAAACTACGTTGTAGTTAAAGTAACTATGTCCTAGTTGCCATATGAAATTATGCCATAGTTCCACCTAGGTTAGTTATAGATCTCTCTTTCCTCTTTATGTAGCCGCTTGAATCAACTAAAACAGAGTTCGTATGAAGGAGTTATGGTCAAAATACTAAAACACATTTTTTGGAGATATCTTGAGAATAGTTCATCAATTTTCGGCTTTGTTTCTTTACTTGATTCTTTCACTAGCCTTCAATAATGAACTCCAAATCATAAGTAAATAACTCCATAAGTATATCGTCATTAGAAGCATCCATCTTTCACGTCTTTTCGTTCGCATGCCTTGATTAACCTTAGTTAAACTAACTACGATGTAATTAATAGTTCCAACTACGTCGTAGTTTTTCCAAAGCATGTTTCCTTCATTAGCAACTAATAACTACGGCGTAGTTTCTGCGGGTCAATTATGCCATAGTTGTTACATCAGCATAATCCTTCTCCAACAATGATTAACTACGACATTGTTAATATGTCAAACTACGCCGTAGTTTCCTCCTGAATACGGTTTTTCTTGTTGTTTGTCCTTTTTGCCATTTTTAACAACAAACACATCCATATAATTTATTTAACAACCTTTTGTAACAACTTTTTGTTATGTGCAATCTTGACCATCCATCTCATTTTATATAACAATCTTTTGTAACAACTTTTTGTTATGTGCAATCTTAACTATTCATCTCATTTTAGGGAAACACATCTTAAAGTGACATGTGTTACTTCTTAATTAAAAATCACTTTTATTTTTAAATTGAAATATCTTTTTATCTATTTATTTTTTTATGATTTAATTTCACCATATTTTCTAAAATTTTGTGCTCTTTAATTCAACATTCATTTTCATATGTTTTTATTAATTTTTAGTTTTTTTATTTTTAATGCTCCCGAAACCGTTGCTTTAGTTTATAATAAAAGTATATAAAACAATGCAATAAACATAGGAATTTGATATAGAAAAGTATCAACTATTTGATGTCATCAAATATCCATCCACTTGAATTCTACTTGCCCTCAAGTAGACCTTTTAATAAATTCTCAAAAAGATATCTCCCAAGTTATCTAGGAAGATATGAATTTAAAAATTACTTATGCTAGAAAATTCCAAACAAAGCACCTCACGAAAGGAAAAACGATTCACACTCATACTCTCACTAATCTGTGTGTTTCATTCTATCATATGCTTGGCAGTGATACTAATCTTGATGCGAGTGGTTACAAACACCAAAGTTTTACAATCCCCTAGGCAGTGTACCTAATCTTTGCAGTGTAGTATAGGCAAGACTTGGGGGTTGCTATCGTTCTCTATGGGAATAGTTTGGGTAGGCTCGAACCGAATGTCACTAAGGTCTAAGGGTTGAGAGAAAATTATTTTTGTATTTTTATATTTTTTTAGAAAGCAAGTAAAATCTCAGGTTTGAAAGGGGTTTGGTTTTAAACTAATTAACTACTAACCTAATTTTAATCTAATCTAACTATGTGGAAACTCGTATAGGTAAACAAACATGCTCACTTAATCATACACTACTCCTTAGTATGCTCTTCCTAATCCCATTGCCCGTCACCCTTGCGATGTAATGTGTAAGTATTTCCTAATTCACAAGCGAATTACAAAAACCCACTTTCTATGCAATAGTCCGTTATGGATAAGCAACAAGTTAAGGTTATTATAAAGACTATTACAGTCTACTTAAGAGTATATTACACGCGTTCAAACACTTAAAAGGTGATCAACCATATTAGTGCAAGGTAATATTAAGACTATTGCAATGTTATCCTTTCTACACAATCGCGTTTCCCTAGACGTCTTCACAATCAATAAAGAAGCTAGTTTTCTAGAGCCTAACATGCACACCACCAACAAGAAGCAATAGTAAAAGGAATTACAAACCAAGTTTCATGCAATCATAAGCAAACACAAATAAATTTAGCCTAACATGTTAATTGAAAGCGAATAACGGTTAATCAAACATTACATGGACATATCGAATGATTAAAAGGATAAAAGAACTTCACTTTAATTAATCATGGAGTAATGGTGGATACAAAAGGGTTTAAGAAACCCTAAAAACGGTCTACCAATTATGCACCAGTCGTTCCCTAAGTATTACCCACCGAATTCACTCTTAAACCTTAATAAACTAAATGTTGTATATATAGGAAAATAGTCGCGACAACGTCACTTGTTAATTGGGACGTCGTTAACCCGCCGAATCTTCTATGGGCTTCTTTAAGTCAGCTACTTCAGACACCATCACCAGAATTCTAACATCGTTGCTTGAACACTTTGACGCCGTCACAAGGTTTTGTGACGTCGTATCTACGCATTGTATGCCCTCTTGATATCAAATTTCATGTAGAGTTGAATTCTTGTCCGTTTCTTCCCAAATTGAGTCCAAGTCACGTGTATTTCCTCCAAATACCATCCAAGTGCTAAAAACACAAAAAGAAATGATTAAGCATGTATTTTAGGTATATTTGCATGATTTTTGTATTAACATGGAATCTGAAATAGTGTATAAATTGATCTCCTCATCATTACCCCTACATTGGATATGTTTGTCCTCAAGCAAATGAGCTTTTTCTACTAGATCAATAGCAATATCGGAGGCAATTTAAACCTTACTCAAATAATAGATAATTTATGCATACCAATTAGACCTCGTAATTAAAAGCACAGATATAATACACTAGCACCTCACATAAGTGTTTGGATTCTCTCTTTCTCTCGGGTGTATAATGAATTATAACAGTATGGGAAACAGGAAAATAACACTTATTACCTGTCATAGCATATAAATTACCATAGGCTTGATAAAGGATAAAACATCCACCGCATTGGCGTAAGCACCCAGGAATTACTATCAAAGAGGTCTTTAAAGGGTTGTGATGTATAGGTGTAGGGTAAAAGAAACACGGTTAATCATTCATAAAAATACATGTATAGCGTTGCTAAGCCAAGACTCGACCACACTAAGACAAAGATATACAAACTCTACATCAAACTCTTTCTTTTTCTTTTCTTGACACTATCTTTAACATAAACATAAGCATAAGAAAGATGGCAGGTTGTACATTTTTTTTCTATTTTTTTATTTTTTTCTTTTATTTTTTTTTTTATTTTTCTCTTTTTTTTCTTTTCACTTTTTTTTTCTATATATATATATATCGTACACTTTTGCCCTGCCATCTACTGAAGCATAATAATACATGACTTGGGGTTTATAATTGCACCCCCTACACTTGAGTTTTTAATACTCAATACATAAACTAACTAATGACCCGAATTAGAAGGATCAACAAACATGGCTGTATAATAAAACTACATGATCCCAATCGTCCCAAAATTGTATACACTAATAAAAGACTCGACTTAGCAACCATGTACTCAAGCAAATAATTAACTGGGTTTACAAATGTGATAACAATAATGTACTAAAAATTAGTACATACAAGGAATGGTAAGGCGATTTGGGTGCAACATTTTGGTGGAGTGTAAACAATGCTCTTCATTAATATCCAGATATTATGGAAAAATTACGAGATCGCGAAAAAGGTTAGGTTAGAGGGGTATACTAGGGGTATCTCGCACTAAAAATAGTGTGAGAAAGGGGTTGTGGAGTCGTTATTGATCGCGAGGTGACCATCATAACTATACAAAATACAGGCTAAAAACATGGGTTTATCCTAATGCCTCTTATCATTTAGTAAATCCTAATCACACGAATGTAATCTCACTTGCGGTCTCGGGATGCATCACTAAAACAAGTTCTAGAATTTAATATACTACTGGTACACTCTCATAATCATAACCGATACCAATGCTCCAGAAAAAGTGACAAAACCACACATGCTCGATCAAATCCATGAATGATAAACATGTGATTGCTCCTTCCTTAACTCGAGCAAGCTAAAGGTTAAAATTATTTAAGCGCCAAAGATGGATGCTTTTTAATTCCTAAATATCTAAAGGCGAACCTTACATTTTTTTGGTGGAATTTTTGAGTGGTAAGGTTTTTGTGCTAGTCATATAACTCCTATCCAATGAGACGCTATAAATACTAAGTTTTCATCGGTATGTGCCATAAAATTTTTTTTAATTTGGGTTAAAATTACCGTCTATACTACGTTGAAGTATATTACTCATCTTGTTAAGGACAAAGTAAATGCAATTGAAGGAATAGTTTCTAAAGCTTTATTTCCCCTCCTATAAAATAAAAGGAAAATAAGAAAAAGAAAAAGAAACTAGTACTCCCTTTGTTTTGCTCAATATTGGAGAAAAAACAAGATAAACCGGCTAAATTGTCATCCAAGAATCGTCCACATGAAAATCCTAAGAACTTTCGTGCTTCTCCTTATCAAATATAACCTGCAAATCAAAGACAAAAACAATACACACGCATATATTTCTCCGGAGAGAATAATATATCAACCGTGTTTATTTAAAGTTTAGACACTACGAAAGCAATAAAGATAGGATGAATGTACTAATCGTGGAAATTACACAAAATTAATTTTCAAAAATTCAAGAAAATACGAAATTTACGGTAGCTGAAGTGGCGACGTCATTAGGAATAATTCCTGACGCCGTCTCTATAAACTGTAAATAAAATTTTCTTCGTTTCTTGGAAAAAATTCCGCACAAATATCCTATTAATTATTTCATGGAAAAATTTACTGCATAAACCACAAGAACGGCTAGTACAATCATATGACTCAAAACAAACACATAAGACAGACGACACACGGCGCGAATTAATCTTAACTGTTTATTCTACATGTTTGAAATGGTTCTTAGAAACCAGATATTTTCCCTTACACTTATTTGATGCAAAATACCTTTGATTGTAATTAAGACGAGGTTAAAGACAAAATAAAGCATGATTACATATAATTCAAACATATAGAAACAAACAATAAAGGATAAAACACTCGACACACCTAAAATACAATAGATTGGGTTGCCTCCCAATAAGCGTTTTTGTTTATTAGAGAGTCTTGTAGCTAGACTCGGAGTCACACACCTTACGTGACTCTTCCTTTATTACTCACATCACTATTTTCTTTCTTAGATGTGAGATACTCGTAATCAAACACTTTACTTCTCCATTTGTTGAATCCTATTTCTTTCTCTTGATGGTTCTTGATTCTTTCCTCCTACTCCAAGATTCGCCTACTCATTATATTTATGGGGGTTATGGGATCTATGTCTTCTTCGGTTTTTTTCTCGATTTTACAAAGGGACACATGATCATAAAGAAATTTATCTTATTCTTACCAGCTTTTAAAGTTATTATCCCCTTATCAAATCTAATCTCGGCTTTGGCCGTTGTTAAAAATGGTGTCTCTAGAATGAAGGGCATGTTCTTATCTTCTTCAATATCTAAGATAATGAAATCCACATGGTACACATAGCCAGCTATATCAATCAACACGTCTTCAACTAGTCCTAAGGGGTAAATATACAAGTAACTAGCTAGGGAGAGTCTGATGTCGGTCCCTACCAGCTTTTCGTTGGTTAGTATATCGTAGATGGATATGGGTATGACGTTCACATCAGATCCTTGGTCTATTAAGGCATTCACATATTTTAACCTTCCTATGCTACATGGTATCACCAAGATTTGCCTTCCTATCATCCTTTTTTAGCCAGCTTTTTCTTGGCAATTTGCGTTGTACATAGTTCCTGCGGGTAACGAATTGCAGGTCTCATAATCCATCTTACCTAAACGTGTTGCTAACAAAGAAGCGTTGTACTTATAATTATCTACAAGACCCTCAATTATTTTCTCATTGATTTCATGTTTAAGGTAATATCCTATGAGTCATGACCTAGGCATCTTTACTAGTACATCCGCCTTCGTTTCCCATCCAGTGAGTTCCTTTTTCATACTTCTAACTGACTCATCATCCAATCTGTCATCCATTTTTTTCTTCTTATCAACTAACTCAATAGGCTCCACTACATTTAATTCACTAGATTCTACAACATTCTTATTGACAACCTCGTTGTTTTTAATACTCTTATCTTTCTCCATCTTAACAAGGGAGATAGCGTAAACATAATTAGCGATGGGATTACTAGCTTCCTCTCTAACTAAGACTTTCTCTGGAGTCCCACTTGTTGTAAGCTCTCTTAAAATCCCAAACATTTCCGCCATTCTATTGTTGATCTCCTTTCTTTGCTTAAAGATAGATTTTTTGAACCTTTCCATTCTTTTCGTATGTGCCGCCATGTATCCTTGTACTCGAGCTTTGAAACTGGGTTTAAGTGTTTGGTGTTGGGGGTCCGGATGGGCACATTTTTAGAAAGTGAAAGAATTTTACCTTGGTGACTCGTTAAGGTCTTGTGAACGTGGGTTTGAAGAAATCACCTTGGTATATGCTTGAGGAACGTGCGTTGAGCTTGTTTTAGGTGTCGTTCTTGGCCCTTTTAGCAAGTAGCTAATTTGATCTTCAAGCTCGATGTCATCGGTCAGGCATTTTTGGTGTATCCAAATGTAAAAAAATTGCCTGAACTGGTTTAGCGAAGTCTCTTGGATCATTCCAACCCTCATGGTCATAAATAGCGAGATTCTCTATAATATCCTAATATTCTTCTGCGTTCTTATCGTGAAGTTTGCCACCGGCGGCATGGTCAATCTTATACTTAAGATGAAAAGAGACATGTTCATAGAAAATTTAGATTTGGAGCCAAAGATCAATGCCATGATGAGGGACTTTTTGAAGTAAGTCCTTGAAATGAGTCCATGCTTCAAAAAGAGATTCACCTTGATGTTGTTAGAACATCAAGATGTCATTTTGGAGTTTAGCAGTCCTTCCTGGTGGAAAGAATTGAGCAAGGAAACGGGTAGTGAGATCCTCCCAAGTGGAGATGGATCCCGCAGAAGATGTTCAAGCCAATTGCTAGCTTGATTGTGAAGAGAATATTAAAATAAATGCGGGTACGTTCTTTCCTTATTTTCAACATTAAGGTCAAGAGAATCTACAATTTTAAGAAAATCCTTAAGATGTTGATTTGGATCCTTGGACTGTAGTCCGTGGAATGAGCATCCATTTTGAACCAACTGAATGATGTCTGATCGTAGAGGCACCACATTATTCCCGTCAGGGAGCTCAATGGTGTTTTGATAGCCCTCGTGGCTAGGTAGAGAATAATCTACTAAAGTGCGAGGTGGATTTCCATTTTCCATGGTGGTCAACGAAAAAAAAGGTTTTACAAAACAAATGGAACAAATAAAGATAGACTACAAGAAAGCTAACAAAAAAAAAATAAAAATCTCACTTGATAGGAATCTTGTGAGTAGACCTAAGCTAAATAGAATTTGAAACCTAGACTATTCCTCAGGCGGCGGCGCCAAAAACTTGATGCGGGTGGTTGCAAACACCAAAGTTTTACAATCCCCTAGGCGGTGTACCTAATCTTTGCAGTGTAGTATAGGCAAGACTCGGGGGTTGTTATTGTTCTCTAGACGAATAGTTTGGGTAGGCTCGAATCGAATGTCACTAAGGTCTAAGGGTTGAGAGAAGATTGTTTTTGTATTTTTGTATTTTTATATTTTTATTAGAAAGCAAGTAAAATCTCGGGTTTGAAGGAGGTTTGGTTTAAACTAATTAACTATTAATCTACTTTTAATCTAATCTAACTATGTGGAAACTCGTATAGGTAAACAAACATGCTCACTTAATCATGCACTACTCCTTAGTTTGCTCTTCCTAATCCTATTGCCCGTCACCCTTGCGATGTAATGTGTAAGTATTCCCTAATTCACAAGCAAATTACACAAACCCACTTCTAGAATTTTTCCATTATTGACAATCGCTACAAGTAGTTATGAAGACTATTACAAGGCTCCTAAGAGTATATTACACGCGTTAAAACACTTAAAAGGTGATCAACCATATTAGTGCAAGGTAATATTAAGACTATTGAGATGGTATCCTTTCTACACAATCATGTTTCCCTACACGTCTTCACAATCAATAAAGAAGCTAGTTTTCTAGAGCCTAACGTGCACACCACCAACAAGAAGCAATAGTAAAAGGCATTACAAACCAAGTTTCATGCAATCATAAGCAAACACAAATAAATTTAGCCTAACATGTTAATTGAAAGCGAATAACGGTTAATCAAACAATACATGGACATATCGAATGATTAAAAGGATAAAAGAACTTCACTTTAATTAATCATGGAGTAATGGTGGATACAAAAGGGTTTAAGAACCCTAAAAACATATGCAATTATGCACCAAGTCGTTCACTAAGTATTACCCATGAATTCCACTCTTAAAGCATCTTTTCCGTTCCAATGCCTTAATTCTATGAACCTGAAACATAAACGAATTAAGTACCAGATTCTTATAAAAATAGTATAAAACAAGGAAATAAATGCGGGAATTTGATATAAAAAGTATTAAACATTTAATGTCATCAAATATCCCCCCACTTGACTTCTACTTGCCTTCAAGTAGGCCTTTTAAATAATTCTCAAAAAGATATCTCCCAAGTTAACTCAAAATATATGAATTTAAAAATTACCTTTGCTAGAGAATTATAAACCGAGCACTTCACAAAAGGAAAAATGAATCACACTCATACTCTCATTAATCTATGTGTTTCATTTTTAGTGATCACTCAACTGCTCAATCATGGCGAGTATTCTATCATAAGCTTGGAAAGGATACTAATCTCTACCACTAGAGTCTAGATGTAACTATTCTAAAAGGCAAAATGGGTTGACACAACATAAAGGCTTATGGGGTGAATAATCCTTACAATGTAATCCTTATCAATACCAATATTCTAGAAAAGGAGACAAAACCACAAATGCTCGCCCAAATCCATGAACGAGACACCTATGATTGCGCAATTCCTTAACTCAAATAAGCTAAAGTTAGGATTCAAGATGATAAGGGTAGGATAAAGACATGGGAATTACATTTAATATGTGTAACATAAAGACATAAAACAAATAGTTTCTTAAGTCCACAATCTCCCCGTCACTAGTCGCATTCAATCCCATAAGGTTAAATTAGAGGGTTAAGAGAAAAGGGGTGTTCATAATACACGAGTTAATACGTATAAAGTGTAATGTAATGCCTCATAATCTCCATAAACAAGGCAAGAAAGACGCATTAACTCGGCCTTCATCAATAATGAATAAAAAAGTTATGTGCTATATTTTTGAAAATTTTGGGCAGATTTAGTACATATTTTAATCGAATAAGCTCTATAATCACTCATTTCTATCTCCCTCCCCCCACTTGAGATGTATAATGACCATAAATAGAAAGGAGAGATATAAATGGTATGGGTTTATAATTTATACTCGTTTGCATACATCAAAATGGAAATGTCTAATCTATGCCAACTGAACAAGGCGGGAATACTACCACTATACTACATGAAATATAAGCTGATTTTTATTTATGATCAGCAATGAACAATCTAATAACCACTTGCTTGCATGCTCTTTATTCTATTTTTTTATGCAAGACAAGGATACAATGGAATAAAAGTTACAGACTCATATATACATAAGCATCCCCCCACTTGAGATAAACTATCTTCCAAACCTGACTTTCTTTGAATACCCTCTATCCTAACCCGCTACTTGCACCATTAGAACCAAAATAAACCAGCAACTCTCCGATTGTGGACTAAAGAAACTACAGGGTAGGCTAGGCAATTGGTGTAACAAAACAAACATATTTTTGGTTTAACACAAGGAATGGCTTAACAGGTTGTATTAAGGGTATCTTGCAGTAAAGATGAGTGCAGTAAAGGGTTTAATAGGGGGATTGACTAATCAGTGTGAAAAGTCAATATACACAATATATAAATATGCTATTTGGGGTTAATTCTAAAATTTGCCTTTTATCATAGCTACACCAATTACATTAAGTTACCTCAGTGTAATGCTCATTTTGGTGGTCTTAAAAAGATATACCAAACCAAGTTCTAAAGTCTACTACAACCTTTGGCACACTTATTTTTAAGTAATTTATGTATAAAGGGAAAACGGAAAGGCTTATCCTCACACAATGGAAATATAAAGTTAGGCATGCCTTTTTTGCATATTTACGGTCATGCATCGATCGGTTTTTGAAACTGCTTATGAAATATTTAAATTTATATGCGTTATTTAAGAGAAGTCAAACATAATGTATATGCTCTTAATTCATTATGCTAAAAATCAAGATCCTAATTATGCGTTTCATTTTTTTATTTGGTAAGTTGTTCAAGTTTTTTGATTATTTTTAAAGGGTTAATGGTTTAAAAAAGCATCGAAGTTGTCACGTTTTTCTTTTGTATGCTATCAACTTTTAGTTTTTCTATAAAATTCAAACACTTTGCTAATCTTCCTATTGTATCATTGATTAACAAAAAATCTGACGTGGCATGATTTTAATACAATTATCCGGATTTAATTTTTTTCCAATATTATATTTAGCCTCTATACATTATATTTTAACATTTTTCACCCTTTAACCATTTATTCCATTCTCATTTTACACCCCGCATTACACATAGTGGACTCCATTCTCATTTTTTTCAAATCCCAATATCATCACTTAAAAAAAACCTTATCATCTTCAATTATAAATTCAAGACACACATCGCAAATAAAATGGTTAAACTTGATGATTATTGCAATCCAAAATCAAGATCCAACAAGGTGATACGTATACATTCAACAAATCAAGAGATAAAACGCACATCCCCAAATCAAGAGATAATAAAAAGCAAAATCAAAATCATGTTAGGTCACGTTTTATCTTGAATCACACGATGTAGGAATATTAAGTTTAGAGAGAATTAAGAGAAGAAGGCAAGACTTTCATAATTTTTTGAATTTTATAAAGAAAAAAAAATAGGAGGGAAAGTGAGAGTTATAAGCTTTAACCCCCTAATGTTGATTTGGAGGGTATTTATAGGCGAGGGGTGGATTAGCTTCCCTTCCTTTATTTTTCCTAATTTGCAATCTAGTCCCTATTTTTTGGATAATATGTTATTTTTCACTTTAAGCATATTTCTCCTTATTACAAACTACTTTCTACTTATAAAATAAAGTAAAAATATTAAGAATAATTAAAACCACCTAAAATCATAATCGACACTTTTATGATCCTAACAATCTCCCCCTAAGGGTTGATTATACTGGTGTTCCCTTCTTGATCCTAGTGGTCTTCCATTCACATACATCTCCCAACGTCTCATTTGATCAACCGTTCTTAAATTTCTTCCTCAAACAATCGCAGGTATTCAGCATCTTCTTTACTGAGACTTGGTGTCACATAACCATGCTTCACATCATTATTATAGCTTTTCAACCCTTTCAAAACTCTTTTCAATGTAGCATCACAGAACCTATGAATCTTTTGATGTCCCATCACTCTTTTTTCTTTCTTGTTGTTCTTGTATATGATGCCATGTATTGGTTCAGTGACGATGGAAAACATCTTTTTCTTCTCAATGTCGGGGAAAGTAATTGTTGGTGCAGTAAGATTAACCTTCTGTTGATAGCTTTCCACACCTAGTTGAAAATCATGAACTCTTTCCCAGATCATTGTGCTTCTGATAAAGACTAACAATGACCACAGTAGTCCAGTTTCTGCATAGTTATCTATCTTGCCATTAACACATAACAAATACATATCCTAAATGTCATTTTTGTTGAGGTTCTTGTAGTCTGGCTCAGTGATTGATGAGAACCTTCCATTAGCCCTCCTTACAATAATCTGTGTTATGAACTTGTGCTCATGTCCTAATTCACCTGTAGTCTTGATGACTTGAACAATCTTTGAATTTGAGTAGACTTCTTCTTTTGGCTTTCCTGGTTCTTTTTGTCTCTTAATGTAGAAGATCTTTGCATGTGGATTCTTCTAATATTCGACACTATATTGAGCATAAGGATTAAACTTCTTCACATACTTGTCTACCCATCTAGATGTTCTTTCTTCAATGTTGTCATCAGGAAAGATAACTGCAGGAAACTTGTGTAGTGACAACACAAATTTCTCAGGTCCTGCGTTGCCTTTCTTCAGGTATAACAAATCTTGATTGACAAGAGATAGTGCAAGAGCTTTAGGATTTCTTTGACAACTTTAAACAACTAGAGTGTGTTTTGGTGGAAATGGTGAAGTTAAAATTTCTTTTTTGTCTTCCCACACAATATCATTCTTCAAGAAGTTTTGCATCTGATCAATGTGATATTGATGCTCATCTCCTGAAGTGCATCGTTGTCTCATCATTTCAGTAATAACTTTGAGCAGTTTAGCCTCATCTACTAATTTTAACATTTCTTCCACAAGTTCTTGTGATACTTTCTCAGCTAGAAGTTCATCATCATCTGCGGCATATTTATCCGTCTAGAAATCAAAATCATCTAATTGTTCTTTATTACCTGATGTTGATGGACTTGGATTACTTTTGTCAGCTTTTCCAGATGAAGATTCTCCAAAAACATAAGTTCCATGCTCAGATATCTTCTGCCTTTTTGCACTATTCTCCTCCTCAGGATGAGCATCATCATGATGATCGTCCTGATCCCTTGGGCGAATGACAGAAGATATACACGAAGTATTGTTAGCAATAATTCCTTCAAACTTTATCTTGAGTGCTAGCCAGATTGGTAAGTCAGCTTGTTGTAACTGGAGATCATCTTTCATAGTCAGATAAAGTTGATATTGTTGTTCATGTGCAGAGGCCTTGCTAGCTTGAGTTGTATGAACATGCAAAATGTGATTTAACATGTAACTTCTGATAGAGGAATTAACCTGAGAAGGAATTTGGTTAGTTATAACATTGTTTATCTACGAAGTAAACTCAACTCGAATATTCTCGCGTTCCCTTTGAATAGCATCTACAACCATCTGAGCAACTTCAACTTGCATCTTTTGATTTTCCAATATTAGCCCCCCTGCAACATAAACTGGAACAGTTGTCTTTGTAACTTCTTTCACTTGACTATCTAGCATAAAAGGTAAGGACTCTTGCATGACCTCTTGTAAATAGGTAGCAAGCTCATGGAAACTCTTTCGTAGCATGAACGTAGTTTTGAGATGTCCAAACAAGTAACCATATCGACCTTTAAACTATTCAAAGAAACTTTTGTACCGTTTAAAGCTTCCAGTCTTGGGTTGTAATGAATATGATGGTTTGATAGAAGATGATGGTTTTGGTGAAGAAGATGAAGGTGTAGAATCAGTAACCGTTAATTCTTGGAGTTTCTCAGTATCCAAAGATTTGAGAGTAGAATGAATCCTAGGGGATCTAATTGTTGTAGGGGATGGTGTATGCCTAGACTCCTCTACATGCTTCCCTTTTACACATCTTCTTAACTTATAATCATCCTATGTTGATTCTTCCCCCTCTTTAATACATTTACAAGTTGTACAACAACAGTTTTCTCCACTATCAGACTTTCCTTATAACTCTTGAGATCTAACCTAGTGCCGGGATCATTTTGACTATTAAGGACAAAATTAACAAATTCATCTTCTTCTACAGTCTTCGTTTCTTCCACCATTTTCTCAATCTCCTCAGTTGCCAAGTGCTCTTTAACATTTTCTACATTTTGCTCGGCTTCAAGACCATCACGATTTTTCTGCTTAACAATGCTTAGTTGAATTGTATCTTGTACAATCATGTCTTCAACCTCAGCAGCAGTTGGGATTGGTGTTGGTGGAGTAAGTCGAGTTAACCTTCTTGGTGGAATACAAAGTCTAATAACAGTAGACTTTCATTGAGCACTTGATTCTACTTTATTCACATCAGGGTTAGGTGACCTAGAGGCGCTAGTTGTCCTATGCGTTCCCTAGGTAGACTCAATCGACGACTGAGTCATAGGAATATCTACCAAAAAACTTCTGCATACATTCGATAATTCTCTGTGAGCTTCATCTCATCGGTTATCATCCATCTTGTAATCTTCATTCCAACTCTTTCCTTATTCTTCCTTGAATTAAATATGCTTTTAACCATCTCATCATGTTCCAGATTGTGATACTTATCAAGAACTCTTCTTGAGATCTCAGGGTATGCAGTCATGTAGTGTCCCACAATGAGCTTTGTGAATCTTGGATAAGGAACTAGTGTTGATGGATGTTCGAGTGAATAGGGCAGTCCTTCCCAAAGTAATTCAACATAGTCTGCATGCACATTGTTAATAAAAGAATATAGCATATGCATGATCTGCAAAGGCGGTTGATCATGACCAGTGGCTCGTGTGGCAAGACATCGTGCAAACATCTTGCCAAGTGTATGCCATGGTTGTACGAGACTAGTTGTTTTGAAGTTGGATGGTGATCTTAATTCTAGTGTAAAACCAAGATCATTTAGAAAGAATGAAACCATTTATGAGAACTTGGAGCAACAACAAAGCATTTATGATTGTTGTCTGTAGCTTGAGGTAATTAAAATATCATTCTGAAATCATCAAGAGTCATTGTGAGCTCTTTTATGTCAAGCACAAACGTAAGCCTATACTTTGATCCATCTTCCTTCAAAGTATGCCATAATTGCCCCAAGTAGATCCATGGTACTGATGATGAAGCAACAATGCTGAATCTGAGTGGATGATTTTGAAGAATGTTTGCCATTATTTTGCTTTCGTTTGGGCACAATGGATTGTCAAGATCAATCTTTTTTTTGGCATCCATGAGAGCATAGCGTTTGTTGGGTGGACACAACTCATCTTGATGAACATCAGCTTGTCTTTGTGGTTATGCCATGATGATTTCTGAATGATTGATGATACGATATTAGATAACAAACAATTTATATAACATTTTTGTCTCTTTCCGCTCTGTCTGTTTTATATGTTCTGGCAATTCTTTTTGAACATATTTTTGATCAGTTTGTTTCTCATGTGCTTATTCTTGCTTTTTCTAGCACATGTTGTACGCTTTATTCGCATTTTTCTTTTTATGTGTTCTGGCAATTCTTTTTCGAACACACTTTAGATTTGCTTTTTCGCGTACGGTTTTTGTCTCTCTTTCTGTTTAGAATATTCCTCACCAGAAATTCTTTGTGAAATGATACTCTTTCAAGAATGATGTAGATACTCTCTGATTTTGAATAAGACTCAAATTTGAGAAACTTAAGAGATATCAATCAAATTCTTAAAACTTTGTGAAAGAGCACCATTTTTGACACAATACAGAAATTTGAGAACTTTTTCAAAAATCATTTGTGCAAAACCATTTGTGTTTGATAACATAAAATCAGGCAACCCCAATTTAACAATTGAATGGTCACTAAGTCACTCACTCCTCATTCTGTTCATTGCAGAAAACGGTAAAAACTGAACATGACTTAGACCACTTAAACAATTGAGAATATAATTATCTGAATCAAGTTATTTTGAAATTTTGCAATTTTGCCTTTTTGAAATGAATCTTATAACATGTAAACTGTGGAAACTAGAAGGGGGGTTGATTAGTTTACAGGTTAATTGGCGTTTTAAAATTTTACTTCTAAAATTGTTAGATTCGATTATATGTTCAACCAATTCAACAATATGAACCAATCACGATAACTATCTAATTGTAATATCTACACAAGCAATATAAAGAGATAAAGGAAAGAACGATCAAACCAAGACACCAAGTTTTATAGTGGTTCGGCTACGAAGCTCTTCTTCGCCCTACTCCACTCCCCGAGTATCCGACTCGAGATTTCACTATGTCAACAAGCTCCCTTCAGGCGGAGAAAACCATTTACACGTCGCTTACGTTATTTTCTTGCGACACTAAGCTAATGTCAGAGTCCACCCACCCCTCCCCCCCCGCCCCCCCCCCACCCCACACCCCCCACACCCCCATAATCTTTGCTAGAACAACTAACACTTCACAAGTAATACACAATCACAAGATCTACACTATTAGATTTACACACAATCCGATTTACACAATTACACAAGATAATCAAAATAGAGTTTTGAATCTTAGAAGAAGAGAGGAGAAATCACTAATCAATAACACTTCGTTTTTTGGCGAATACGAGTGTTCTTCTCTTGCACTTGATAGAAGATAAAAGATGAGATTTGATCACTTGATACAAGATTAAACTATGTTAGTGATCAAAATATTTAGTGAGAGAAAGAAGGTTTAGAGAGAGAAAGAAGACTGAAAAAATCGTGCAAAGAGGTCTGTTTTCTGCTGAGAATAGTGTAGTATTTATAGCCAGGAATTCCCAATGGTCAGCTGGTGGCGGTCCCGGCGGTCCCAGATATATCTGGGGGCCGCCTAGGGCCCTTAGAGGGCCGCCCTAGATTGACGCTCTGATTTTTGTCCTTTTGTGGGGAAGGTTTATCCTGGTGAGTTTTATTTCGTTTTGGGGGGAAATTTGAATTTCAAATTTTATGTTTTTAAATAAAACATTATTTTTATTTAACAAAACTATTTTATGTAATTATGTAAAAATATAGTTTTGTAGAAAAGTGATGGATTAAGAAGAAAAAATATTTTCTTGATCACTAATTAAGTTTAATGATTTGTTTATCCATACCTTAAGTGATATATGTCAAAATGGAAGTTTACGATTAATAACATGTAAACGTTTATTTTTATTGCGAATGTTTATACATTTTGTTTCTTCAATACGTAGAGAAGTCGAAAAATATAAATAACGTTTTTAAGCATTATTTGTATTAACCAATTCCCCTTTTGAAGATGACAAAATATAAAACTCATTTTATAATAAGTAAAAATTTTCAAGTTATTAATGAGTTTTAATTCATTTCTCCCTCATGACATCAAATAACGTTACTTTTATAGCGTCATTTATCCCATGTAAATAACTCATTTTGTGTAATTATTGCAAGAATTGTTACTTAATCGTTTGTATTTGAGAATTGCAGTAATTATGGAGTACTTTGTAAAGATTAGCTAAAAGGCACGCATTTTGGAGCATAAACAAAGACTTTGAGAAAGTCTATTGATCTGACAGCCAATACGCCATATTTATTTAGGACCTACGACGTATCCAAGACTTTGACGAATCAAAAGACCATTGCCTGACTTTGAAGAATACGTTGTATCCATATCAACGATACGCCATATATAATACTTTGGTCAACAAAGAAGAACCAACTGGTTTTACCTCAATACGCCGTATCCATCAAGAAGATACGACGTATCCGTACCTACACTTCACAGATAACCACGAAGGATTGAAGACCCAATACGTCGTATCCAGGAGCTTCTATACGCCGTATCCAAGGTTTATTAAACACTAGAAGATTCTAAAAGATATCAACCGTGGTCCTTACTCCAAGAAATCCCAAATACGCCGTATCCCACATCGCCCGATACGGCGTATCGACCTGTTTCCAGACTCTATAAATAGAAGACTCTAAACTTAGTTTTAACTATGTAAGTGAATCCCTAAACCACCAAGTCGACCAAGAGACGAATAAAGGAGCATTGAAGGTCAGAAAAGAGCCTCAAGATCATAGGAAAACTCTTGTAATCTTCGCGCAACCCAATACGCGTTCGGTTAAGGTTTCTTTTATTTAATCGTTCATATATGAAACCGTGTGTATTTTTACAATGACTATCGGCTGATACCTTTAAGTATCAACCATGTTTATGAAGATCTAATGTTTGGTTTGTTTATCTCGATTGCTTAATTTATCATTGATTGTTGATTATGTTTATCAGTTTATACTTGTTTACGTACTTACGTATGCGACCTATCATTCAAATGGGTCTAGTCCTACATATTTAATGCGCTGCAACTTCGGTGTTGTTTGGGCGTAGGCTAAGAGTCCGGGATAGCTCTTCATATTGCAATTTATATATCTAGAATCATAGGATCACAAATATTGACCTATCCTTGCCTTTAGTTTAGTGAGCTTAGTTGAGCCATAAGGTGACCTTGGTATCAACGAAGAGTACGTTTCGTATTCAATGGTGATGGGACTCGGACAGTGGCTATCTAGTAATAAAGAGTCGTTTAAGAAGTAAGTGGGTAAATATCATCGCATGAGTAGGGTTTAGTATGAGGCACCATTTACTTGATCCTAAGATAGATTATAATCAACATAAGGATGCTTTATGTGGTATGCCGTCTAATTTTGAGCATTAGCCGTTTTAGGTTTTAAGAAGAAGTTTAATCTTGTCGCCTAAGACTTAGAAACGATATGCCTTCGCAGATAGTCAATCATTGCACTAAATAAACAAACCTGCGTTTTATCGGATTATTCATGGTTGATACATTTTCCTTACATTAGTTCTTGACTGTTCCTCTATTGTTTGTTTGTCTTCTTGTGTGTGTTTATTGCTTTACTTGTCATCAAAATCTTAGGTTAGATACACAAAACCGTGTTAGTCTCTCAGGCTGAAACCCCCCCCCCCCCCTCTTTGCATTAATTTTAGGTTTAACTTAGATAACTAAAATACTGATAGAATTAGAAATTAACGCTCTCACTCTCAGTGATCGACACCCTACTTACCATGAAACTCCATCTGACAGGGTACACTGCCCGTTCAAGTATTGTTTTTAGGTATAGTCGGCATAAAATAAATAGTAAAACTTGATACATAAATAACACCTACACAACGACACATCAAGGATGCATTTGTATGAGATGTACATCATCTTAAACCCTAATCACAGGAATTTGTTGAATAATGAGGTTAACCGTCAAGCAGGGATTGAAGAGCTTAAAAGTGAATTATTTGAAAATGGTGATCAGCTGAGGAGATGTGAAGCCAGTTTGACTTTTTGGAAGTCCACTTTTCTTGCCTTTGTCATATTCATGGTTCTTGTCTTTGCAATGAAATAGATGTGAAGCAAGTTAGCAAGTTGATGTTGTGGTGATAGATGGTAGGGTAGCCTTAGATAATTATGATGTTGTGGTGATGATGGTAGGGTTTGTTGTAGGTTGTAGTAACTAGTAAGTGTTGATGTTGGTGTAGTTTAACTGTTTAATGTATCTATATATGCTAACCTGTGATGATATCTATAAATTACATCAAATTTTGGTACATTTGTTTATGTATTGGGTATTTGCTTGTGTATTGTGCATTAGAAATTGTTAATACTGTAAAATTATAAGTACTGGCAGCAAAGATTGCATTACCAATACAGTCAAACAGACAACAATCTAAAAGACAGGAATAAACAAGTTGCATTACCAAAACATGTGGGGTACAGTTTCATTGTTTATCATAAGGTCCATATCTCAAGCATGTGCAAAAGATAAAGTATCATAGAGTGCGTGTTTTGAGAATACAGTAAAGGACCACCAAAAGATTAAAGTATCATTACAACTTGACACAATTGGTAAAAAGCATCAAAGGATAGAAATCATTCAGATTCAGGGACACATCAAGGCTTTATCAGGTGTTGAAAACCTCCCCCCCCCCTTGTACCTTGGCATCAAATTTAAAGTTTGGCCTTGAAGTTTAGCTTTCCTCTTGATATCCTCTATTCTTGACATAGATCCTAAATGGTTGTTGTCGGTTCTTTATTGCCTTAGCCTTTTAGATTTCATCATGGTTTTGCCAGAAGATTTTGAATTGCTTCCTTCCTGAATAGCTTTACCTTTGTTCTTGTCTTGTGTACTTGCAGCAACATCAGCAGCACTTGCAGTAACTTGACCATCACCTACTTGCACTTCTGTTGACTGTGTTGAATGTGATGGATCATTAGTGACAAATTCTTGAGTAAAAGCATTGAACTTGACTGAAATAAGGGTTTCATAATCAGTAACAAAAAAAGGTTAATAATTAATAGAGATAAAAGTTACCTTTAGCTCTACCCATTGAAGCAATAATTAATAAACAAGTGTTTAATTGGATTTCTAAGATCTAGGGTTTCATCTCAAATTGGGGGAAAATGATAATAGTCAACGCTATTAAGATGTTATATTTATACTCAGTGACAAATAATCCAACTAGGCAATCTAAACACGTAGGATATTCCATGTAATCTTATTAGTTAAATAAAAATATAAAAAAATCTGACGTGTCGGCCATTTTTTCAAGTTTACCGGTTGTACCCAGTCACAACCAAGGATATTTACTATAAATTTAACAATTTGAAAGTTATACTGTCTATATTAGTAATAAAATAAGTATGTTTACTAGAACAGTAAATTTTGGAAGGTACGTTTCTATTTAATAGACTTAACCCTATATAGAATTAAGAAATAAAAAATATGAAATTTGATAAGTTAAAGAGTTAAAGTAATGAAACAAAAGATAATTTTTTTTAATAAAAAGTATTGCTATATCCTCCTGCATTTTCTTCCTACAAATCATTCTACTCATACAAAAATATTACGAGTGTTCTTTACTCGTTATCTCTTTTCATCTAGACCGTCAGTTTTTTCACATGTCAATGACACTAAAATGATATATGTAAAGGAGATTAATAAATTGAGGGCATGTTTGTTTTAATACTTTGGAATGGGTTTTTGTTTGACAAGATACTAATTAAGTGTTTGGTACCACTTACTATGGGTGTCAAGTGGGTCCCACTTCAAAAAAGTGATTCCTCATGTGTAGGGTGTGATTGAGGTAATCAAACCAAAAATGGACCCGGTTTTATTTTTATCATTTTCTCAACCATACATTTATTATATTTTATTATATTTTTTATTTTATAATTTTTAAAATAACTTTTAATATCCTAATTTATATATAAACAAATATATTATACAAATAACCACAAAAATATGAGTGTGCCGGTAATGTTGTAGACTTTAGAACTTGGCTTAGTATATCTATTCGAGACCACAATAATGAGTACTATGGATTTAGATGGAGTAACTTGTTTAAATTGGTAAATTTTTAGGATTACACCCAAAAAGCCTTTATATGTTGTATTATTAACTAACTACACTGGTTAGTTAACCCCCGTATAAACCCTGTGTTTATTCTCATTTTAAGAGTAAGATACCCCTAGAAAAACCTGTAGAGCCAGTCCTTTAGGATAACACCAACTATTTGTTTTGCTACACCTTTACACCTTAGCTTACCCTGTTAGATTAAGTCCATTTATCAATTGCTAGTTTCTTAAAGTGTTAAGTATGTATTTCCCGTGTCCTGTGTCATTTTCTATCTCTGGTATGGTTGGAAATTTGCACATTGCAATGGGAATGTAAAAAGTAGTCAAAACTCGTGTATTTTTACTACCATCACAAATATTGGTACGTCCGAAGAATAAAGAATCATGGAAGAAATGATCCGGAGTTATTATGATTGTGAAGATGGTGAAATTACACCGAGATTTGTAGTATAGTATTGTTAAAAATATCGAAAAATTAGAAAATTTCAACAAAAAAGAGGAGGAAAGTTTGAAGATAGTCGGTTCGTTAAAGCTTAAACCGATGGAATTATTTGAAGGATAGATTATTCGTTGATGCATGATTATAAATCAACGATGTAAAATTTTGTATAAAGTGGTAGATATCGCCACTTGTCTTTGTAAAAGTATGTAAAGTATGGGATGATTGGGAGTTGACCGTTACGAGAATGTCAACTTAGGTTGTTGTTTTTGATCTATGATCAAGACGTTTGTGTATATAGTTGTGTCTTTCTCATGGTAACGGTCAGGAAAAAGTGTCTAGCAACTTGAACCTTATCTGTTTGGACTTAATCTATTTGTTTCGTGAATTTTTATTTAACAATAATTTGATCCCCTTTCCTTATCATTAACCTTGGATTTTACTCGAATGAGGATGTGATCGAGTCATGCATGTCTATTCCGTCGTTATTTCCATGTATGTGTGATTCAGCTGCTTTGTTGGTTTATTACTTTTGGTGAAAGTTAGAAGATCCATACCCTATATCATTCTTCATCCTAACCCTTGGTTAAACTCGAATGAGGATGTGATCAAACACACATGTCTATTCCGTCGTTACGGCCATGCATGTGTGATTCAGCTGCCTTGTTGGTATGGTACTTTTGGTGAAAGATTGTTAGAATGATCAACCCTAAGACTTATCATAAAAACCCAATTTACCTTTATAAACTTGTTACTCCTTAGCTCTAGTGGTGGAGATGTGTATCCTTGCCAAGCCTATGATAGAATACTCATCACGACCCAGCAATTGAGCGAATTAGTTACATGTTACCACATAGATTAGTTGAGTGATTTGAGTGTTTTCATCTTCCTATTTCATGAGGTGCTTGGTTGTGTACTTGTAATTGATCAAATAAATGCTTAACGGAAAAAATACTTAGGGATACATTTTCATAAACTTCTAAAGGCTACTTGAGGACAAGTAAGATTCAAGTAGGGGGGATATTTAATGACATCAAATAACGTCACTTTTATAGCATCATTTATCGCATGTAAATAACCCATTTTGTATGATTATTGCAAGAATTGTTACTTAATCGTTTATATTTGAGAATTGCAGTAATTATGTAGTACTTGGTGAATATTAACAAAAAGGCACGCATTCTGGAGCTTAAACGAAGATATTTGAAGATTACTGTTCTGACATCCTATACGTCGTATCCATCAAGGAAGATACGGCGTATTTGTGCATGCACTTCACAAAAGACCACGAAGGAATAAAGTTTAATACGCCGTATCCAGAGGAACTCCATACTCTGTATTCAATATAAAGTAATAAAATATTCTGAAAGATATCGAACGTGGTCCCTACTTCAAGAAATCCCTGATACGCCGTATCCATCTCACAGGATATGCCGTATCGACCAAATTCCAGACCCTATAAATAGAAAACCTAAAAACGGGTTTTCAGTGTGCTTGATCATATTTTTGATACCTTAACCACAAAAGTCTATTTTCAGAAGACAAGAAAAGCAGAAGAGGTCAAGCAAAGCTACTAATTCCATAGGAAACACTTTGTAATCTCCTATACTCTAGTAATCGTTCGATTTTTGGTATCATTCGTTTAACTCGGTTGAATTATTACTCTTGTATTGATTATGACGTTTGAGGGCTAATACCCTTAGGTATTAGCCATTATTATGAAGATTTGTAATGTTGGTTTGTTTATCTAGAATGCTTAATTAATCGTTGATTGCTTGTTTATGTTTATCAATTTATACTTTTATTTAACGAGCTTTCTTGTATGCGACCTACGAATTCCAACTAGATCTAGTTGAAACGAGGTACCTACCACGTTAGCTAGATGTCGGGATGGCTCCCCCAATAGGTGAGTTATAAATCTACGACCAATAGGATCACAAATAATACCTAACTTTGACTTTTAGATTAGTAAGCTAGATGAGCGCGGCAGGTGACCCTTGGGATCAACGAGTACGTTCTTAATCAATTGGTAAAGACTTGGCCAGTGGACTACTAGTATATAAATTGCCATTAAGCAGTAAGTGGGTAAAGTCTCTATGAGCTAGGGTTTATCAAGATCAACATTGCTTTAACCCCTAAGATAGATTATAATCAGCAAATAGGATGCTTTAATGGCTGATAAACGTTTAGTTTGTGACAAAATTCTAGCACATGTCTAGTCTTAGGAAGAAGTAACGCCTAAGTCTTAAGAATGATATGCCCCAAATGCCTCGAGATAAGTATTCATACACTAAATAAACAAACCAACGTTTTAATTGGATTAATCATGGTTAACATAGTTTTCTTATATTTGGCTAGACCGTTCTTCTATCTTTTGTCTGTCTCCTTGTGTGTGTTATTGTGTCTTAAGTTGATCTAAGTTACCACAAACCTGTGTCAGTCTCTCAAGCTGAAAACCTCCCTTTATCCGTTAGAATTATGTTTAGCATAGGTTTAACATAGAATAGAATTAACATAGTTTAAATTAACTTAGTTTAGTTAAACCAAATATTGATAAAATAAAAATTATTAGTTCTCTCCTTTCTCGCTCTTTGTGATCGACAACCAACTTACCCCACGAAACTCATCTGACCGGGTACACTGCCAGTTAACGTATTGTTTTAGGTTAAGTCGGCAAAATATAAATTTAAAACTTGAACTATCATAAAATACACCTACACGACAACACTTATCAAGTTTTTGGTGCCGCTGCCGGGGAGTGAAATTTTAATCTTGATTTTTATTCAATATTTTAGTTTTTAACATTAGATTAGATCTAACCCCTACGATTAGTGTAATTTAGATTAATTAGTGTAATTTAGATTAGTGTAAAATTTTGTAAATTTGTATATTTGCTTGTATATTTGTTTATTTGTTTGTGTGTGTGTTTTAAATTGTTTTCTATACATTGTTCTGGTCGATTACCTGATACGGCGTATCCACTTTCATTGGATACGGCGTATCTAAATTTCATATCCAATACAGCGTATTCATTTAACATATTGATACGGCGTATTTAGATCAATTTAATACGACGTATCGACCTTCTGATACAGTAGCAAAGGAGTTTTTCATGCTCGAAATTAAAGCTTAAACTTTTAAAAACGCCTTTTTCCAACTTGTTCTACTGATAAATTTCTTGTTATTTTCAGTAACAATGACAAAAGTAATCAAGGAAGAGTTCGAGAAACTTGAATCTCTAAAGATCTATTGATGAATTCGTGCACATTAAATAACATCAAACTTGAAATTTTTCACAAAGAATTCAACCGGATGAGCAGAATGGATGACGATTTTTTTACCTATGAGGTTGGGAACGCACTCCGTTACCAAGATTTAGAATGGTATGAAGCATTAGATGATGGTAAACTTAAAGACGAAGCTTTAAAAACTAAAGCCATCATGGAAGGAATGATTGACGATGATGATGAATCACATAATAAAGGTTGGAGAAGATGGGACAAATATGAGAATACCATCCATGATCATGAAGAAAGAGAAAATGAAGAAGAACATGAAAACGAAGAAAGATGCGAATTATTTGATAACCCTCACCAAGAGACACCGGTTTGCAAAATTAGAAGATTTGAGTGATCAAGTATTCATTTAGTAAAGACAAAGAGTACGTTGCTATAAAAGAATGTGAATACGATTAATTTAACAATACAACAAGATGCATGCCGCACGAACCAAGAAACTTCGTAGGATGGACCGAAGGTGGATGGAAACAAGAGCCAAGTGAAAGGAAGCTGAAGAAAAAGTTTAACTTAAAGACTAGCTAAAAAGAAAAGTGCTTCCTGGGAGACAACCCGGACAGTTTTTATTTATTTTTATCGAGTCTGTCTTCCCACACATCAATACGGCGTATCCGCTCCATACCATAATAAGGCGATGAAATGTCTGACATTATCAGTCCTTTATTTTTCTTCATTTAAAACTTTATTGTCAGATCTGTCTATACGGCGTATTCATGCACATAATATGGCGTATTTGGCAACTGACTCGTATAGATACTTTTTATAGGTCTTTCTATATGGCGTATCTTGGTTTTTTTGTGGATACGATGATATTTGACTGCATGTACAGTTAAATTTTATTATTATTAACCATAGTAAAACCGCGATAGGATTTTGCATGTTTTTTCCCTATATTTTACACAGACCCTGCTAGAAAAGTAAATCGACGAAGTTTGAGAAGTATCGAAAATCTGAATTCTTGCTTCTATAACACAACGTGGAGAACCTACCGACGCCAAAAATATCAGGGAGTTTCTCATCTAATTCCTTTAATTTCCTGTTTTTAATGTTTTATCTATTACAACTTGGACGATGTATTAAATAACTTAAGTGGGGGGATGGGAATTAGAACGTTACTTGTCTAATTTTTCACATTAAAATGCTTAAATTATGCTCAAATTTAAAAAAATTTGAAGCATGCTTTTGTGAAATTACTAGTTACATAACCTACACACATAACCCTTATTAGATATTGTGAGGATTCAGCCTTATCCGTTTTTAAATGTTCAGTCCCAAATCCATAAAAAATTGAGTGTGCCGTGATAGTTGTAGACTTTAGAACTTGGCTTGGTATATCTATTCGAGACCACAATAATAAGTACTATGGATTTAGATGGAGTAACTTGTTTAAATTGATAAATTTCTAGGATTATACCCAAAAAGCCTTTATATGTTGTATTATTAACTAACTACACTGGTTAGTTAACCCCCGTATAAACCCTTTTGTTTACTCAGATTTGAATAGTAAGATACCCCTGGAAGAAAAACCCTGTAGTGCCAATCATTTATGATAACACCAACTAATTTTACCATTACACCTTACACCTAATCTTGCCCTTTTAATTAAGTCAATTATCAATTGCTAGTTGCTTAAAGTGTAAAGTATGTATTTCATGTGTCTTGTGTCATTTTCTATCTCTGGTATGGTTGGGAAATTTGCACATTGCAATGGGAATGTAAAAAGTAGTCAAAACTTATGTATTTTTTCTACCATCATAGTTATTGGTACGTCCTAAGAATGAAGAATCATGGAAGAAATTATCCGGAGTTATTATGAGCATTAAGATAGTAAAATTACACCAATATTAGTAGTATAGTATTGTTAAAAAATCAAAAAAATTAGAAAAATCGCAACAAAAAAGAGGAGGAAAGTTTGAAGATAGTCGGTTCGTTGAAGCTTAAACCTATGGAATTATTTGAAGGATCGATTATTCATTGATACGTGGTTATAAATCAACGATGTAAAGTTTTGTATAAAGTGGTAGATATCGCCACTTGTCTTTGTAAAAGTTTGTAAAGTATGGGATGATTGGGAGTTGACCGTTGCGGGAACGCCAACTTAGGTTGTTGTTTTTTTTATCTATGATCAAGACGTGTGTCAATAGTGGTGTCTTTATTATCATGGTAACGGTCGGGAAAAAGTATCTAGCAACTTATACCTTATCTGTTTGGACTTAATCTATTTGTTTTTTGAATTTTATTTAGCAACGATTTATCTCCATTTCCTAATCATTAACCTTAGGTTCTACTCGAATGAGGATGTGATTAAATCATGCATGTCTATTCCGTCGTTACGGCCATGTATGTGTGATTCAGCTGCCTTGTTGGTTTATTACTTTTGGTGAAAGTTAGAAGATCCATACCCTATATCATTCTTCATCCTAACCCTTGGTTAAACTCGAATGAGGATGTGATCGAACACACATGTCTATTCTGTCGTTACGGCCATGTATGTGTGATTCAGCTGCCTTGTTGGTGTGGTACTTTTGGTAAAAGATTGTTAGAATGATCAACCCTAAGCCTTTATAACCATTTTACCTTTATAAACTTGTTACTCTTTAGCTCTAGTAGTGGAGATATGTATCCTTGCCAAGCCTATGATAGAATACTCGTCACGACCGAGCAATTGATCGAATTAGTTACATATTACCACATAGATTAGTTGAGTGATTTGAGTGTTTTCATCTTCCTATTTCGTGAGGTGTTTGGTTGTTGGTACTTGTAATTGATCAAATAGATGCTTAACAGAAAAATCCTTAGGGATACATTTTCATAAACTTCTAAAGGCTACTTGAGGACAAGTAGGATTCAAGTGGGGGGATATTTGATGACATCAAATAATGTCACTTTTATAGCATCATTTATCCCATGTAAATAACCCATTTTGTATGATTATTGCAAGAATTGTTACTTAATCGTTTGTATTTGAGAATTGCAGTAATTATGGAGTACTTGGTGAAGATTAGCAAAAAGGCACGCATTCTAGAGCTTAAATGAAGAAATATGAAGATTACCATTCTGACATCATATACGCCGTATCCATCAAGGAAGATACGGCGTATTTGTGCCTGCACTTCACAAGAAACCACAAAGATATAAAGTCCAATACGCCATATCCAAGAGAACTCCATACGTTGTATTCAATATAAAGTAATAAAATATTCAGGAAGATATAGAACGTGGTCCCTACTCCAAGAAAACCCCGATAAGCCGTATCCATCTCTCTTGATACGCCGTATCGACCAAATTCCAGACAGTATAAATAGAAAACGTAAAAACAGGTTTTCAATGTGCTTGATCATATTATTGATAACTTAACCACAAAAGTCGATTTTCAGAAGACAAGAAGAGCAGAAGAGGTGAAGCAACAAAGCTATCAATTCCATAGGAAACACTTTGTAATCTCCTATACTCTAGTAATCGTTCGATTTTTTGTATCATTCGTTTAACTCGGTTAGTTTACCTTGGTTGGATTATTACTCTTGTATTGATTATGATGTTTGAGGGCTAATACCCTTGAGTATTAGCCATTATTATGAAGATTTGAATGTTTGGTTTGTTTATCTCGAATGCTTAATTTATCGTTGATTGCTTGTTTATGTTTACCAATTTATACTTGTTTACGTGCTTTTGTATGCGACCTATCATTCAACTGGATCTAGTGATACCGACCACGTTAGCTAGATGTCGGGATGGCTCTTCATATAGTGATTTTTATATCTAGACCAACAGGATCACAAATAATGACCTATCTCCGCCTTTAGATTAGTGAGCTTAGTTGGACCGGTAGGTGACCCTTGGGATCAACGAGTACGTTCTTAATCAATTGGTAAAGACTTGGCCAGTGGACTACTAGTGTATAAATTGCCATTAAGCAGTAAGTGGGTAAAGTCTCTATGAGCTAGGGTTTAACAAGATCACCATTGCTTTAATCCCTAAGATATATTATAATCAGCAAATAGGATGCTTTATGCAGATACGTTTAATTGTGACAGAATTCTACGTGCCTAGGTCTTAGGAAGAAGTAACGCCTAAGTCTTAAGAATGATATGCCGCCTCAAGATAAGTATTCATTACACTAATAAAACAAACCAACGTTCTAATTGGATTAATCATGGTTAATAAAAATTTCTTATATTTGGCTAGACCGCTCTTCTATCTTTTGTCTGTTTGCTTGCGTGTGTTATTGTGTCTTAAATTGATCTAAGTCACCACAAACCTGTGCCAGTCTCTCAGGCTGAAAACCCCCTTTATCCGTTAGAATTAGGATTAACATAGGTTTAGCATAGGTTTAACATAGAATAGAATGGACATAGTTTAAATTAACTTAGTTTAGTTAACCAAAATATTGATAAAATAAAAAGATTAGTTCTCGCTCTTAGTGATCGACACCCTACTTACCATGAAACTCCATCTGACCGGTTACACTGCCCGTTAACGTGTTGTTTTAGGTTAAGTCAGAAAAATATAAATTTAAAACTTGAACTATCATAATCTACAACCTCACAACGTCACAATCAAAGATCCCGAAACAAAGTTGATTGCCGTGTTTAAAATGGTCGCCACAAAACTTCATCAACCATGGAGAGCTATTCTGAGTGTACTCAACAAATGTCTTACGGGAAAAGACTCAAGCTAGGACACATTTAGACTTCAAATACTTCAGATATTATAGGGTATCATTCACTCTGCCAATTTAGATTTTGCATCATTAATTTGGGACGAATTCGAATGGCCAATAGTTGAAAGATCATCCAGACCATCAAAGATGTCTAAGCTGTTGTACACCCGCTTCACCAAGCTTATCATTGACTACCTTCTTTCACTCAACAAGAGTATTCCTCGCAGATCAGACTCTAAGTTGCATAGTTCACAAGATGATCATCCCATAACCAAATTGTTAAGCACAACTAACGGTGAATACAAGCTTGGAATGGAAGTTACCGATGCTATGATCAGTGATGCAATCAAGAAGAAAGCATGGTACAAATATTATATGGCTAAGAAAGTGGAAAGTGAGAAAGCTAAAATCGTTGATAAACTAGATGAGCGACACATATCTCTAATCAAAAGTGGTAGAGGAAAAGGTTTTATGTGTTATGGTGATCAAGTAGCGAATGTTCCCAACAAACTCAAGAAAGATGTTGTGCCAAGGAAAACAAGATCTCTTACTATCGCTGAAGAAACAATTGTAGGTGAACTTGTAAACTCCATTAGTATTCAAGAATCGTACTCTCAACGACGTCAAAGTAGTCAATTGACAATTGACAGCCAAACCGACGAAGACGTTGTAGATATGTACAATGAGTGGGGACATAAACTCAAAGGTCCCGTAATTGAAGATCCAGCAGTGCAGTCATTGTTAGACTTACAGAAAGGATCAAAAGCTAGCAGACTTAAAAGTTTGAGGCAAAATAAGCAACCGGTTACAGGAGAAGAATCAAGTGCTACTCACAACAAATACTATTCTTCATTAGATATTGCTAGTCTTGCAACACTCTACTCTTCAAGTTCAGACGAATCAGCGGAAAATGCAAATGAAACTAATGATGCTGACGAATCTGATATGGATTTATCTGATGATAATCTACATGGAGATGATGATGTTGTAAGGCATGAATTGTTCATGCATAACAGGTCTACTGCAACACCCAATTCTACCTACCTCAATATGACGGTTACAAGTTCCTCACAAGACTTCATTCGAACCTTGCTAGACGAGACACCTGCAAATGAATTGACGGATTTTATGAGTCATCCAATGTATACTGATGCTCACACAACCTCAGTGGTGCGTAACCCAAAGGGAAATCCTGAGCTAACAAGCTATATATCAAGTGCATCTGAAGGACCACTTAGTACACATGTAGATGTTCTAGTAGCAAAAACCTCAATGCAGGAAATGTCCCTATACGAGAATGCTCATCATATACCATCTCTACCAGCAAAGAAAATTTCCTAACCTACAACAACTCCATAACCAAGCTCACTACAAGCCAAAGCAAAGAAGCTGATGCAAAAGGCGAAAAAGAATATGAGGAAGATCAACTTCAAGAAGGCAGTCATACAGAAATTCAGAGAATATAATCAGAAGCTAGAAGCTCTTACAAATTTCAACATTTCTAAAGCATTTAAAAAAGCTGTCCAAGCAAAAGTTCTGACAAAAATCAAAAAGCTTTTACCTACTCATATCCCTAATGCCATTGCAAATTATGTTAAGCCTTGCCTAAACACCTCTGTGCTCGAAGTTATGAAAACCAACCAAATCAATCTCTTCATTCAATCATCCACTTCCACTGATGATCTCTCAGACATGGATCTAAAAATAAAGCTGCTGAACAGAATTCACTCGATTAAGTCAAATGAGACTCATACCACACATCATCAACTTTATGATACCCTTTATGAATCCATTATTTTTGATCAAGATGCACTTGATGCTCAAGCTGCACAATCATCCTTTCACAAAAGGTCTCACGATAATCCAGATCCTCCTAATAATCGTAAGGGGGAGAACAAGAAGAAACATCAAAAGGATGCCGACAAACCTTCTTCTAGATCATCAAGACAAAATAGATCTCCCGTGGTTATAGTACAAGATGATACACTTTCCATGCAACCCCTGGACCAAGCAGATACTCTTATAAAAAAACATGCAACCCAGAATGGTTTCCAAAGAAGTCGGGGTTAGCTAAAAGGAGAACGACATGGTTTGACTTATTCTTGAAATTAGACATTGATAAGAATGAAAATCATATTCTTAGACCATCAACTGTCACCATAGCAAAGAAGTTTAAAGAACTAATACAGAAAGACGAGCTTACAATAGCAGATCTCGAAGGCGCAGGATTAGAACGACTAAAGGTGCGGTACAACAATGATGTGGAACTCGAATACCATGTTAGTCAACTCAAAGAAGCAGTATTATCAGAAGCTCAGTGGAAGAGTGATGAAGGAGATGTCTCTAAACCTAGATCATTTGAACGACACATGTCGAAAAGTACAAAACCACATCCTTGCTTCTAAAACAACGACTACACTTACCTTGTGGATCTCAGCACAGAAGAGAAGTATACTACTTCTATCACCAAGCATCATGATGCGAGATACTACAAAGAAGGTATTGAGGATAGGATCCCTGAAAGATGGAGCAAAGAAGTTCGTCACTATCACTTTGAAGCTCTTAATGGCATACACCATTGGGAAGAGGACAAAATTGATTTCTTCAAAGCAGGAATGAGTGTCGTAACCAAAGGAAACGTCTATTCAGATTTAAGGATCAAATCAGTTGTTTGTAAAGTTGTAAAGAAGAAATGGGGTTATGGTTTTCTAACATCAATTGTAGTCAGGAGATCCGATGATAAAGAGTATGAATTCAGCTATGCAGATCTACCTAGACTTAGTGTGAACGATGTTGAAGATATGTACTTGCTCCAGGTTCAAGATAGGCTACACCATCTCCTATTGGAATTTGTAAAAGACTTCAACAATGCTCTTCTCATGTTCATCAGAAGAACCATGATCAAGAAAAGGGTAGAAGATATTCAGCTTGGAGTGGAAAGCTATCAAAGAACTCTCAACCTCACTAAACCCACAATGTTCTTCGAAGGAATCGACCAAAGGATACCATTCATGATGACTGCAATGCATAAGGGGGTCGTGTATCTTAACCAATACTGCATAAAATCCCTCATGAAGCCAAGTGAAGTGAAGAAGTTCAGTGATGGTACACTTGTGAAGATTCAATAAAATCTTATTGACATGCTGTCAAAGAACAAGCTGGGTAGCGGCAACAAAAAGGTTAAAGGGAAGAGACTGGACTGACTATGATGTCAAGAGTTCAAAAGAGATGCTGAAGAAGATTGAAGAGATACTCATGCACAGAGAGCAGCCCAGGAGGCTTGAGGAGTATGTTGGAGGAAGACCTAAGACTGTTAATCCCCGTACTTTTGTAAGGCCTTTGTAATCATCCCTTAGAGGGAGATTGTTAGAAACACTGAAAAGTGTTGATTACATGGCCATTTATCTAAGTTTATTAGTGTAGGGATTTAATAGTGCAAATAGGGAAGGACTAAGTTGTAATATGTAATAACCCTTAATTGCTTCCTAGTCCCTCCTTCCTTCTTATAAAAGGAGGGCTAAGGAAGGGATAAGGGTTTATGATTTCTGATGACATCAAATAATGTCACTTTTATAGCATCATTTATCTCATGTAAATAACCTATTTTGTATAATTATTGCAAGAATTGTTACTTAATCATTTGTATTGGAGAATTACAGTAATTATGGAGTACTTGGTGAAGATTAGCAAAAAGGCACGCATTCTGGAGCTTAAACGAAGACATTTAAAGGTTAATGTTCTGACATCCTATACACCGTATCCATCAAGGAAGATACGACGTATATGTGCCTGCACTTCACAAGAAACCAAGAAGATATAAAGTCTAATACACCGTATGCAAGAGACATCTATACGCCGTATTCAATATAAAGTAATAAAATATTCTAGAAGATATCAAACGTGGTCCATACTCTAAGAAACCCTTGATACGCCGTATCCATCTCTCTTGATACACCGTATCGACCAAATTCCAAACAGTATAAATAGAAAACCTATAAACGGGTTTTCAGTGTGCTTGATCATATTTTTGATACCTTAAGTCAATTTTTAGAAGACAAGAAGAGCAGAAGAGGTCAAGCAAAGCTATTAATTCCTTAAGAAACACCTTGTAATCTCCTATACTCTAGTAATCTTTTAATTTTTAATATCATTCGTTTAACTCGGTTAGTTTACCTTGGTTGAATTATTACTCTTGTATTGATTATGATGTTTGAGGGCTAATACCCACCCTTGGGTATTAGCCATTATTATGAAGATTTGAATGTTTGGTTTGTTTATATCGAATGTTTAATTTATCATTGATTGCTTGTTTATGTTTATCAATTTATAATTGTTTACGTGCTTTTATATGCGACCTATCATTCAACTGGATCTTGTGATACCGACCAAGTTAGCTAGATGCCAGGATGGCTTTCTATATAGTGATTTATATATCTAGACCAATAGGATCACACATAATGACCTATCTTTTCCTTTAGATTAGTGAGCTTAGTTGGACCGGCAGGTGACCCTTAGGATCAACGAGTACGTTCTTAATCAATTGGTAAAGACTTCGCCAGTGGACTACTAGTATATAAATTGCCATTAAGCAGTAAGTGGGTAAAGTCTCTATGAGCTAGGGTTTAACAAGATCACCATTGCTTTAACCCCTAAGATAGATTATAATCAGCAAATAGGATGCTGTATGCGGATGCGTTTAATTATGACAAAATTCTACGTGTCTAGGTCTTTGGAAGAAGTACCACCTAAGTCTTAAGAATGATATGTCGCCTCGAGATAAACATTTATTGCACTAAATAAACAAACCAACATTTTAATTGGATTAATCATGGTTAATACCGTTTTCTTATATTTGGCTAGACCACTCTTCTATCTTTTGTTTGTTTGCTTGGGTGTGTTAGTGTGTCTTAAGTTAATCTAAGTTACCATAAACCTCTGCCAGTCTCTCAGGCTGAAACCCCCCTTATCCGTTAGAATTATGATTAACATAGGTTTAGCATAGGTTTAACATAGAATAGAATTAACATAGTTTAAATTAACTTAGTTTAGTTAACCAAAATATTGATAAAATAAAAGATTAGTTCTTGCTCTTAGTGATCGACACCCTACTTACCACGAACCTCCATCTATTTGGGTACACTGCCCGTTAAAGTGTTGTTTTAGGTAAAGTCGGCAAAATATAAATTTAAAACTTAAATACTCTAAAATAAACCCTACACGACAACACAATCAAGTTTTTGGCGCCGCTGCCGGGGAGTGAAATTTTAATCTTGACTTTTATTTAATATTTTGGTTTGTAACATTAGATTAACTTAACCCTTAGGATTAGTGTAATTTAGAATAGTTTATAATTTTGTATTATTGTTTGCTTGCATATTATTGTTTATGTAATAAGGCGTATTTAGTTTACTGAATACGACGTATAAGCTATTTGACAGTTTTCTTCCATAGCTGTTAGCCTTATTTTTATATAAGTCAAACAAGAATGTTATCGGTCGTCTTACTGGTAAGTAGTGTTGTTATAAATTAGGCTAGTCGGGGTTAACAGGCTTGGACTTTATGCTAATATTGTCTATGTTTCGGGCTCAAAGCCCAAGACAAGGCAAGCCCGACCCAAGTAGTAAGACCATACGCCATTTAGTAGGCTAAGGGTATAAATAGGACCCTCCCCACACATGGAGAGGGTGTTGGTTACATTTGTATGTGTTTCCTCCCAATCTAATCTTTCTCTCTTTGTTTCTCTCTATAGTTTCTCTCTTTACTTTTCTTCTTTTTCTCTTATTTGATTCGTGCTTATTGGAGCTTATTGGTATGCTTATTAGTTGTGTTATGGGTTAAGTATTTGGGATAACAAGTGGTATCAAGAGCCAAGGGGTTTTTGGTAATTGTTGTGTGCATTTTTTTGTGTGGTTCATTTGGTTTAAACATTCACAAAAGTTCATAAAGATCAGTACTTTATTGCTTATCTATCTTAGTATAAGCTTGGTGTAAAAGGAAAACTTTGAAAAACTTCAAAAGATTTCACTTTTCTTGTATTTTGTGGTTCAAAAGTTTTGTGTTATGAGAATCTTGATTCGGAAATTTTTTGTTCTAAAACCTCAAAGTTTGTGTTTTTATGCTTCTACTAGGCTTAGGTTATAAAGTTGTACAAGAAAAATCAATCAAAAACGTCAAAAAGTGTGTATTTTAAGCGATTCAAAAGTTGTTTTTCTGAAAAATTTGAAGACGGCGATTTATACGCTTGAAAACGGCGTTTTATACGCTTTTTGGTACGGCAATTTATACGCTTTTTGGTATGGTGATTTATACACTTTTTGGTACGATGATTTATACGATTTGGGTAGACGGCGATTTATTTGTTTTTAGTAGACGGCGATTTATACGCGTTTGAAATCCGGCGATTTATACGTTTTTGCTAGACGGCGATTAATACGGTTTCCAAAGGCGGCGATTTATACGGTTTCCAAAGGCGGTGATTTATACGTCTCAAAGGGGGAGATTTATACCATTTTCGGTACTATTCATCGAAATTGGACCATTTTCGGTACTATTCACCGAAATTGAACCATTTTCGGTACATTTCATCGAAATTGACCCATATTAGTAAAATAAAAATTTTGCCAAAAAATCAATTTCGGGTAAGTCAAATTCAGTGAAATTCAAGTTGGACTTTTATTGTAACACTTCATTTGGACTTCAAAGAAACGTAAACAAACAATAATTTCCAATTTAACAACTTCATTCTTCACGGTTTCTTCTTGATTCGTAAAATCTCTCGAAAGTTTCATTTCTTTTCTCGGTTTAATCAAGACTTGTAAAATCCCGTGAACTTGAATTTCATAACAAACCACAATCTCAATCACTTCATAAAACTTAAGATCCGATATCCACTCACAACATCAAAATGTCAAATACCAATACCAATTTGCAAACTCAAACATCAAATGCTCTTTACAATGCCATCATGGAAGCAAGTGGTAAATATTGTCCACCAATGTTAGCACCAGGTAACTACGTTAAGTGGAAATCCATAATCAAGAGATACATTAACACCAAACCTAACAATGAATTCATCCACTATTGCCTCCAGAATCCACCCTACAAATTCAAATGGACTGAGAAGACTGTTCCAGTTGTAGAGGATAGTTCAGAAACAACTATAGAAGGGTATATGGAGAACTACAAGAATGTTTTACAAGACATACAAGATCAAATGAATGCTGAAGCTGAAGCTATTCAGATAATTCTCACAGTGATAGATAATGATATCTACTCCACAGTTGATGCTTGCCCAAATGCATGTGAGATGTGAAAAGCAATTGAAAGGTTAAAACAAGGTGAATTAATCAATGTTAAATATCTTGAAACCAATTTATATTGGGAGTTTGGAAAATTCACATCATGGGATGGTGAATCACTTGAATCGTATTACTTAAGGTTCTACAAGATGATGAATGAGCTTGTCAGAAATAAGTGTGATGTTACTAATCATCAAGTGAATATCCAGTTCTTACTTCAATTGCAACCCAAATAGAAAATGTTTGTGACACTTGTTAAGCAGAGTCAAGAGTTGAAGACTGTCTCCTACCAAAAACTTTATAACATTTTGAAGCAACACCAGAATGAAGTCAATGAATTAAGAGATGAAAGACTAGCACATAATGCTAATCCACTTGCACTTGTTGCTCAACAACAACCAACTTACCATCCTCAAATCCATCATACTCACTACATTAACAATTCCTCAACCAGATCACAACAAGCTGCTACCAGATTCATAGGAAAAGCAATTGTCAACTCTTCTCCACCCACTTATGATCAAGAACCTACTATGGTTGCTGAAGATGATGAAATGTCAAAGGAGAAGGAAATTAATAAACTTATGGCTTTGATTTCTTTACCATTCAAGAAAATCTACAAACCTACCAACAACAACCTCAGAACTTCATCAAACACTAGTAGAGCAAATTAGGACAATACTCCAAGGATTAACAGAGGCACTGGGTATGATAATCAGAGGGTAGTTAATTGTCACACCCCCAAATTTCACTGCAGCGAAAGACTAGATTTGGGATGGTGACTTCATGGCGTGAAGAGGACTTGATACGAGAT
>BQNB010033543.1:0-52243 GCA_026074375.1 Tanacetum coccineum
TGCGAACTTAAATTAATTGTTGAAGAAAACTTGAGACGTCGAAAGATGTTGACGAATTAATGATTAGTGATTACGAGTAGCTTAAGGACTTTACGTTATGTGTTATAAGTTACATGTTTGTCATCACCAAAACATAAAGAGAATGTATAGATTAAATATCGCAATATTTCTACCAACAAGATGGAAAGTACACGTCAGCAGTTTACGACGTAAACCTCTAAAAGGTTACGCCATAACATATTTGAAATCTATAAATAGAGGCCTCATTCAGCCACTTTATCATCAACCATTCTACCACAGATCTAAGGGGTGATCAAGGCCTCCATAGCTCAAAGAATTCCACCAGAAGTCCAAGGGAGATCACACTTAACTTACTTTTGTATTTAATCGTTCATAAACAACTTCTGTAAGAATTATGAGTTTTCCATCCATGATTATCTTTATTAATTCTTGCTTTGTTGTTGCTATGAGCGGCTAAGCACTTCAAGTGCTAGCCTAGTCATGAATCTACTATTGTTATAATGTTTGTTTCCTGTTAGATCATGGTTTCGTTGGATATCCTTTGACTATCGTGTAACCCTGGGTTTTGGTAGTATTGCGGGTGGTTTAGATCATGTTAATCCTGTTATTAGATTACCACTTGAACATGGGATTAGCAGGGTACTAGGGAAGGATGATCATTCTAACCCTAGTGTAGGAACTAACCCTGTTACCGCCTCTATCACCTAATATACTTAAAAAGCACAGGAACTCTTTCAGAGAGGGTTAATAATCTGTATAGGTTATTAGACTAGTTCTTGGGATAGTTGGGATTAATCACTATGACCTGGTTGCCCTACCTTCGTGACTTTCGGGGGATTCGGGATCGCAGGAATTATAGGGCAGACTAAAGATATCTATTCAGGTCTGTCGACTTTAGAAACCACTAATGAAACCATGATGTAACATTGCACAGGAAAACATAGTTATAACGGTAGTAATGAAATGGCTAGGCTAGCATGCTTCTCTCCATGATAACTTCTATCTCTTTTACTTTTCGGATTTTTACTTTCCTGTTATTTTCAAAATCAATCTCAAACCATTTTTAAAACGTGACAATTCAAATTAAAACAAATTGACACTTAGCTCTTAGGACGACCTCGGATGTCACGTTTTGAAATATATTTTATTCAAGTTTTAAATTTATAAAACTCGATTCACCTAACAAACGCACTAACATGCAGAGAACCCGATCGTGAGTAGTGTAGAGCTGGTAAATCTGAGGTCGTCCCAAGAGCTAAGTGTCAATTAGTTTTAATTTGAATTGTCACGTTTGAAAATGGTTTGAAGTTGATTTATTAAAATAATAGGAAAGTAAATTGCAAAAATTAAATAATGTAGAAGATATCAAGGAGGGCCACTACTGTGACTCCCCTCAACACTATTGTCGTAGCCGATTATCAGATTTCTAGTTTGGCTATTTTTGACAACACTGTTTCTACCGTGGTGCCTCATGATGATCTATTTGAAGCTACTATTTTAGATAAGCCTATGGACTCGTAGTTCTTTAGATCGGGTTCAATTTCTGAATCCGCGGTATTCGAGCCCATTTTAACTATGGTGCTTCATATCGTGGATCATTGTTATGAAGCTTTCTTCAATCTTACTCGTGTTTGTGCATGGCCGCTTGTGGCTGCACGTTGATAGTTTAGTAGGTGATTCAAGTTATTAACTTTAATGTCCTCAGCTTTTTGTACTTGAAACATTTTGTATGATCTTCTTTACACGTTGCCATTTGTAGGAGTGTTTACTATGACAATGTTAGTAATTATGAAAAATATGCTATCTTTTTATTTTTGTGATAGTCTTATAATCTGTTTGTCATGGGCTTGCAATCCACTTGCGTAGCTTGAGTTAATTTGTAGGTTATAACAATAGAGTTAATTATGGGGTTGTACTCATTCCCGTGACATAAATAATAATGTGTATTTGCGTGCGCGTCTTACCAAATGCATAAAGTATAATGTGTACATAAATTTTGGAAAATTTGTGAAGGTATCTAGGCTTCACATGATATTTTAATAATATTTAAAAGACATTACATAAAGTGTAATTAAGTGAAAATTTCCCCCATCGTTGGCGTGGTTTACAATGGTGGGGATGCTTACATAATTTTGAAGTTACAGGTAGCATTTCTTCAGATCTTTGATGTTCTAGGTCCACTGAAGTATGTCTCTGTCCTTGTTTCGGATCTTGTATGCTCCTTTCGTGAGTGCTTCTACCACCTCATACGGTCCTTCCCACTTTGGGCTTAGCTTTCCACCTTCTTTTGTGTGTCTGGCTTCGTTGCTGCAGTAGACGAAATCTCTTGGCCAGAAGGTTGTGTTGTGGACCTTGATGTTGTATTACTTTTCCATTCTCACTTTGCTTTTAGCTTCGTGAATTGCAGCATTTTCTCTTTTTTCCTCCAGCATGTCTAGGTTTAGTAACAGGGCTTCATCATTACTTTCGCACCTTAGTGAAGGCATCCTTATCTCGACTGGGATTACGAATTCCATGCCATAGGTTAAGGAGAATGGGGTGTCTTCGTTGCTGGTCTTGATCGTTGTGCTGTGTATGCATAGCACGTGTGTCACTTCTTCGACCTAGTTTTTGTTTTCTTTACCTAGCCTTGCTTTAATCCCTTCTCCTAGACCGCGGTTTGCTCTTTCCACTTGTTTGTTGGTCTGAGGATGTTTTATGGATGCGAACCTTTGCTTGATGTTTAGATTTTCGCACTAATCTTTGAATGGGTTGTCTCTGAATTGCTTTTCGTTGTTAGACATGATCTCTCCTGGTAGACCACACATGCATACTATGTTGTCCTAAACAAATTTCTTGACTTGCTTTCCTATTATTGTTGCAACTGGTTTTGCCATCTACTTAGTGAAATAATCGATGGCAATGATCAAGAATTTTACCTTTCCTTGGGCCTCTGGGAATGGTCCTGAGATGTAGATCCCTCACTTGTAGAATGGCCACAAAGAGGTTATTGATGCAAGATTTTGTTGAGGATTTTTAGGCATTGGGCGATGGACTTGGCAGTCATCACATTTTTTAATGATGTTCCTTGCGTCTTTGTGCATTGTCGTCCAGTAGTACCCTGACCTAATTGCTTTTGCGACTATGTACCTTGGTCCGGAGTGCATACTGCAGGATCCTTTATGAATTTCTCTCACCACATATTCCGCTTAGAGTGGACCGACACATCGCAACCATGGTTTTAGGAATGACTTACGGAACAAGACACCGCCGATTATGGCATATTGTCTTGACTTAATTTTGATGGCCCGTGCTCTCTTTGTTTTGGCTGGTAGCATGCCGTCCATGAGGTATTCGAGTAGCGGTGTTATCCATGAATATCCTTCCTCTTCTACATCCGTCAAGCTTTCCTTTTCTTTGATTGATTTTTCTTTCAGCACCTCTACTAGGATTTGCTTAGTTATGTGGGTAAAGCTGGTGAATGCGAGCTTGCTGAGTGCATCCACCTTTTTGTTTTCGCTTCTTGGTACTTGTTCAATGGAGAATTTCTTAAAGTTACTGATAAGCGTTCTGGTCTTTTCTGGGTATTGGATCATGCTTTGCTCCTTTGCTATGTATGATCCGTTGATTTGATTTGCTACTAGACGGGAATCAACTTTTGCCACTAGGTTTTGTACGCCCATTTGTTTCGCTATGTGCAGTCCAACTATTAAAGCTTCGTATTCTGCCTCATTATTAGACGCGTTGAATTCGAACCCTAGGGCGTAAGTGAACTCAATCCTTTCTGGGTTTATGAGGATTAGTCCAGCCCCTGACCCTTCTAGGCATGAGAATCCATCCATGGATAGAGTCCATGGGTTCGGGATTATCTCCTTAACATGCACCTTTGTGTGTGCACCATCTTCGTCTGGTTTTTCTGCGATTAAATCAGCCAAGACTTGGCCACGGATGGCTGTCCTTGGTCTGTAATTGATGTCAAATGCTTCTAGCTCAAAGCTCCACTTTAGCATTCTTTCGGCATTTTCAGGCCGTGATAAGATCTGTTTAATGGGCTGGTCCGTGATGACTACTATTGGATGTGCTTGGAAATATCTTCTTAACCTTCTTGAGGCGTACACTAGAGCTAACACCAGTTTTTCCATTGAGCTGTAATTTACTTCCGGAGCTTGCAGGCGTAGCTGATGAAGTAAATTGGCATCTGCTGTGAATCTCTTTCTGTTAGTAGGACTACACTGACCGCTTCTATGGCTGCACAGAGATACATTATTAGTTCTTCTTTTGGTCTTGGCGCGGTTAGCATTGACAGCTCCGTGATGCATTGCTTCATATCTTGGAATGCCTTTTCCGCCTCTGCTGTCCATTGGAAATCACTCTTTTTTATACAAATTTTCAAGGTTTTGAAAAAAGGTGGTGATTTTTCTGCGGACTTGGATAATAATCTATCTAGGCTTACTAGCTTGCCGTTGAGGCTTTGCACATCTTTCAGCATTCTTAGGGATTGTAGCTTTATCACCGCTTTTGCTTTTTTTGGGCATGCTTTAATTCCTTTCATGTTGATTATGTGGCCTATGATCCCTTCTTCCGCACCGAAGGTGCATTTCTTAGGATTTAGTTTCATGTTTATCTTCCTCAAGGTTTGGAAAGTTTCTTCGATATCTCTAAGGATTTATTGTTTTGTTTGGCTCTTGATTACCAGGTCGTTAACATATACCTCCAAATTTCTCCCAATCTGCTTCTCGAAGACTTTGTCTACCAGTCTCTAGTATGTTGCTCTAACATTTTTAAGGCCGAACGACATCTTTGTGTAGTAGTACACCCCCAAATTATATGGAACGCAATCTTTTCTTCATCTTCCTCTGCCATCTGTATTTGGTGGTATCCTTTGTATGCGTCTAGGAATCATTTAAAAGGATATCCGCATAGGGATTCTACTTTCCAATCGAATTCTGGGAGAGGATAGCAATCTTTAGGACATTATTTATTTAAGTCCGTGAAATCTACGCATATTCTCCAGCTATTATCATGTTTTTTCACCATAACTGGGTTTGAGAGCCAGTTGTGGTAATGAACTTCTCTCATGATATGTGCTTCTACTGATTTGGCTACCTCCTCCTGAATGGCTTTGTTCCTTCCAGGTGCCTGACCATTCTTCTTTTGCCTTACCGGGGGACACCTTTCTCGGATGTTTAGAAGGTGCTCCGTGATAGATCTTGGGACTCCCGTCATGTCTGACGGCTTCCAAGCAAATACATCTAGATTATTTTTGAGTAGGTCGCATAGTTTCATTCTTCCTTTCTCTGACAAGCTTCCCCCTATTGTAAGGATTTGTTCAGGGTATTCAGGGTGAATTGCTATCTTGATCCCCACGATTGAGGTATTAGGGAGGTGTCCAGCTGGGGATTCCGCTACTATCCTGCATTTTGTTGGTACCACGGTGCTGCTATGCAATGTTACTATTCCTTCTTGTACTGGGAATTTGAGCATTCCGTGAGCTGTGGACGGGGCAGCTTGAATTTTTTTAAGACCTGGCCGGCCAATGATACCATTATATGGTGATGGGGACTGCACGATCATAAAGTTCATCAGGGCACTCGTGGAGTGTTCCTTGTTTCCCAGGGATACCATCAACGATATATGTCCTAATGACCAAGATATTTCCTCGCTAAACCCTAGGATTGGGGCCGTGGCTGGGGTCATTCACCTTTTGACTTCCGGGCGAAGTCTGTTAAAGCAATGCTCATATAAGACCTCTGAGGCGGACCCTCCATCCATTCCATAAACATGCGGTGGATGAGGTGACCCTTGACTTCTTCTTCGATTACCATGGGGCTTTCTTGTCCGTCACTGCTTGTGAGTGGCGGGAATGAGATCTCTTGGTTTGCGGAGAAGCTTTGAGTGACTTTTTGCCTTGTTACTCGTTGCCAAGGTTAGACCATGAAAATTACTATAGCCTTTTCTTTGCCTGAGGTCTCCCCTTTCTTGGCGGCTGTTTCATGTTCTCCTTTGTTACCTCCTTGCTTCAACTCTTTAATTAGATGTGACAGCTATCCAGACTTTACTGCTTCCTCTATTTGTTTCCTTAAATGGATACACTCGTCTGTGATGTGGCCCTTATCTCTGTGAAATTCACAGAACTTGTTCTTGTTTCGGTTCTCCGCGGGCCCGAACATTGGTGGTGGTGCTTTAAATTTCACCATCTCCATTGCTAGAATTTCCTTTGGGGTTTTGATGAGCGGAGTGAATCTGTCTTGTCTTCTGCCCGGCTTGTGTCGACTTTTGAAGTCTGTCCTTTTGTCAAAGTTTGTCTTGTGACTTACTTCATGCGTGTCTTTTTTATTGCGGGGCCTTCTTTCTCGACTGATTTGCAACAGCCACTTCTCCCCGGAGGAAAGCTGTCGTTACACTCATCATCTCGTCTACGGATTTGGGGATGTTGTCATTCAGTCTCTTGATCAAGTTTGGATTAGTGATGCCATGCATAAATCCAGATATTCTCATGCATTCCGGTTCTCCATTGGACATGGATGATTTCTGTCTTTGATTCTCTCCATGAAAGTTCAGTTGACTCACCCTTCCCTTTTCTTGTTATGGTGATTTCCACGGGTCTTGATGTATTCTTTGCTGTGAGAAATTTCCGAGGAATGCCTTCCGTAGCACCTCATAGCTGTCTATGGATTCTGGTGGGAGTTTGTCAAACCAGACTCTGGCTGAGCCAATCAGTGTGGAGTTGAACATGTGGCACCATGTGGGAATTGCCCATCGCTCTACCTTGGCAGCTGTTTGGAAGATCTTAAGGTGGTCTTCTGGGTCTCCTGTCCCGTCATACGTCTTGACATTGGTTGGCATGCGGGTTCTTTTTGGGACTTCAAAGTTGCGGATCCGTGCTGTAAACGGATCAGTTTCCTCGCATAACCATGGCTGGGACAGATCTTCCTCCTCAACTGATCTTTGTTTTTTCGATTTGGACTTCCAATGTCCGCCTCGGTCGTGCTCATTTTCTGAGAGGTAAGTTTCTTCGGTTCGAGCGGGTTGTCTGCGGTTTGCTCGGTTGGCCGCGTCCCATTCTTCTTCGATTTCCCTATGTCTTTCGCTAGAGCATGTGACATAGCTGCGGACGAGGTTCCTTGCCCCTCTCCTTCTATGATTTGGGTCTTCGGCCGACATTCTTGAACTGGCGCGTCTTCTGTTACTTGCGTGTTTTTGCTGTGACGCGACTTTATGCCCTAGTCGTAAATGCATGTCCTTTTTCCTCTCTCCCAGTCGTGTAAAGACGTTCTTGTCTCTGGCGCCTAGCCTAGTGAACACCGTGGTGCTCACAGGGCTTCTTTGGCGGGTAAAGCTTGACTCCTTCTGCCTTAGTCTAGAAAAGACGCTCGGGCTTCGATCGGGACGAGTGCTTCTGGACATGGTGTCTGGGCTTGGGCTTCGTCTTTTCTTGGTTCTTTTTTTTCTATCGCACGACTCTGACTCAGAGAGCTGAGCTTTTTCTTTCGTCGGTGCTTTTTACCGTGAGCTTTCACTATAGGTCAAGCGTGTCTGTACCCCTTGAAGTTTTTCTTTATGGACCTTCTCTGTCATGATGGGCAAGATTTGGTTGTAATGATTTTCATAGATTTCTCGGAGTTTGTCTTCTAGCAAGAACCCCGAGGGAACTTCCGTTGCTTGTTTACTCCCTTTGCCTGCCTTGTTCCAGACGACGGAATTGGCTGGCGTTTGAGCGCGTTCTGCCGATTTGCTCATTTTTTGGATAAGTTTTTAAGGACGATGGAATTGGCTTCGCCTTTTCTTGGTTCTTCTTTTTCTGTCACACGACTCTGACTCAGAAAGCTGAGTTTTTTCTTTCGTCTGTGCTTTTTGCCGTGAACTTTCACTATAGCTTAGGCGTGTTTGCACCCCTTTAAGCTTTTCTTGATGAACTTTTTCTGCCATGATGGGCAAGATTTGGTTGTAATGCTTTTCACAGATCTCTCGGAGTCTGTCTTCTGGCAAGAACCCTGGGGGACCTTCAGTTGCTTGTTTACTCCCTTTGCCTGCCGTGTTCCGGACGACGGAATTGGCTGGCGTTTGGGCGCGTTCTGCCGATTTGCTCATTTTGGATGAGTTTTTAGGGACGTAGTTATGTTTGGTTCCACAGATGGCGTCAACTTGTTAGTACAAAAATAGTGAGTTTAGAGATAGGTGGTTCAATTCACTTATGACGGGGGTCACAAGCTCGTTCTTGAGGGTGTAGTTTGTACTAAGTGAATATGAGGAGTGAATTCTTGGTAAGAAACAAAGACACCGTTAGCCTTACCGCGAGAGAGAGGTCCCACGATTGGACTGCAGCGTGAGAGTAACTATTGACTATAAGTAGTATGTGTGTAATTAGGTTGCAGAAATCATACCCTTGGGATTGTTTTGGTAACTCCTTTTATAGGCAGGTGTCGCTGTCGACGGCATGGGTCACGAGGTTAGATTCATCCTATTAACCGATGGGTAATAGGGTGGTTGTCGTGAGGTCAACGTCGTTGACTACGTCACGTTTTATAGAGTATTGCCAGTGGTTGGTGTACTTATTGTTTGTTATCCTTTTTTAGGGCGTTGACATTCTACCCCTGGTTCCCATGCAGTATACTTTACCCTATTTGGCTAAGTTATAGGTATCCATTTTTTTGGAGGTGATATGCTTCCGTGGACAGTCTCTGTTCCTTGCGGATGCGGCTTATCCCTGGTCGCGAGGTGTGCTTAAGACGTGATCCCATGCGGATGCATGCTGGGATTCGTCTTGGGGCACTTTTGACCCTTTTAGATTATTGAGTCCGGACACGGGGCCCGGTGACTACTATACGTCATTGGATTATAATGTTAAGGTGTAACCCAATGGTCATATGCTTCGTCGCGTTACATCGAAGCAATGTCATTTTGTAACTTGTTTACATGCAAATATGCAACCAGTGTTTTAAAACCCGAGTTGACCTGGCCGGTTGAACCGTGAACCGGACAGGTGACCATAAGCCTATTTGACCGAAAAACTTAGTTGAACCGTGATCCGGTGACTCGGTCGGGTCAATTAATACCCGGTTTCTTAAAACATTGCATGCAACTGCACCATGGAGGGTAGTACTACAGTCAAGACCTAATGGATTTTATCCACAAATATATAGATCAAATTGGTGAAAGAATCACATTCAATCAAAATGGTGCCTAATCAAGATTTGTCAAAAATGATGATGATCTTTAAAATATATCATACGTTACATTTCTAGATACATTTAAAAATAGGGATAATTCTATTTCTGGCCCAAAATCCAAACCCAAAATGCAACCCCAAGCCCAGGAACATCTTTTTCCAAAACTGACTTCGGGCAACTTGGCTACTGGGCAACCATGGAAGAATTTACCAAGTGTCCCATTTTTTATTATTAAAGGACAAAATGTGTAAGGTATATGCACCTTACTGTTTTTAGGGAAACTACTAGTTTTTGGGCAACTTATGTATGGGCAACCGGGTAATTTGGTCATTTTACCACTACACTTTTCTACTAAAATGGTGCAACTGTACTTATGGGAAACTTATACAACAGGATAACCACTTTTATAATAGTTATTTGTACCTTGTAATCACTAATTCATTTTAGTCAAATACACACACTAAACAAAACAAAATACACACATCTTTCTTAATCGTAACAAAATACACACTTCTACCCAACACCATCCACATCATGAACACCTTCTTGTTTATTACTCAAACCCAGAAACCCAATTACAACATTTCTTAACCGTAACCCATCATCCCAATTACCGCCTTTATCGATCCACACCATGAACACCTTCTGGTGAACTCAAACCCAGAAACCCAATTACAATCTTTCTTAACCGTAACCTATCATCATAATTACCACCTTTATCGACTCACCGAAACCTCCACCGTGTTTATCAGTATTATATGCTTGATTGTACGACTTGTATGATGTTAAAATCGTTGTTAGGTCTTTTTTTCTTTTTTTTTATTTTTTTCTTTTTTTTTACTGATAAACAAAAATTGCTTAAAGTAATAAAAGATCTTTTAAAAAAGAATCCTACTTGATAGAGGTTATTTAAAAGAACTGTATTTGGACCGTGGTTGGATATTTTGTCGCACGACAATGATAACCATTTGATGCATTATGTGTTGCATCACCAGGTATATGTCTCTAAAACTTCTCCTGCATGTCCCCCACTTATATTCCATATTGGCGATCATTGGTTACAGTTTGGCCGGAAAGAGTTTTGTTTAATGACTGGTTTTCGATTTGGTAAAGTGTCAGAAAAATATTCCAAATCTAGTCCTTTTTGCCAGCGTTTATTTCCAGAAAAAATTACCAAAAAAGGTGTGCTGAATTTAAAGTCGCTAGAACTTTTGGGAGTTCTTAGGCATACAGAAACATGGATAGGTTTGTCCGACATGGATGCGGTAAGGGTTTGTCTCCTACTTGTTGCTGAGTTAGTGTTTATGGGTAAGGAGGACAGGAATTGCATTCCTAGGCATTTAGTGTCATTGGTGGAGGATTTTGATTGTTGGAATGATTATCCTTGGGGTGAATACATGTGGGTCAAATTTTATAAAAGGACGGTGAATGTTGCAGCTAAACATAGGGCGTTTCATTTGGATAAGAAGAAGCAAAATCCAGATTACTACCCCACATATAATCTATATGGTTTTCCTTTGGCTTTCAAGGTTAGTAATTTTTCATTTAGTAATTTTAATTTGTTTTGAATTCTCTTTTATAATTATCTTTTGTTTCTTATAAATAGCAGCTAATATACTTGAATGAATCTTTTTAGATATGGATTTTGGAGAGTTATCCAAACAGCAGAAAATGGTGGTCGAAGAAGGATAACGTGTTACCGCGTGCTCTTGCATGGTCAAATGTTACCAAGTTTGGAAAAAATGATTATAATGGTCTTCTTGGACCGGTAAACCCACAAACTACCTTATTTTAGTTTATGTATATTTACTCATTAATATTAAATTAAGCTATTTTATTTATAATTTGTTAGGATTCGAATCCAAACTTGGAACTTTATGCAACTCCTGTAGAGCAGCAGACCGAATGGTTTAAAGCAAGTATTGAATATATCAATGGTTTGGTTGACTTAGACATGAATGTTTCCGAAGATGATATTGGTGGTGACGTATCAAACAATTCTTTTGATTTGAATGACAATGTTGTCTCAGGCAATGGAAACAATGATGTGCTTTTATTGGAAGGGGGAGATGGTTTTGTGGATTCAGTTGGTGGTGATAAAAATCATGAGTGTAATCAAGATAAACAAGATAAACAAGATCAACAAGATAAACAACCCTCGTTAGCTGATGTTCTTCATGAACTTCGTGCTCTTAGAAAGGAAGTTGCTTTGGTCAAGGTTGATGATGCAAGGATTGCAAAATTAGAGAGAATTTTGAATGACAACTTTATACCTTGTAATGATAGGTCAAAGGGTAATCATAATGCTGTGAACCCAGGATTAACTACTTCGGCTAATCATCCATTGGTTCGTATCTACCTATATCATAAGTTATTTGTATTCAAAATTGATTTGTTTTATATTGTTGTGACCCATCAATTATATATTTTTGAATTACAGTCAACTTGTTCTCGTCATGTGGTTGACAATCCCGAAGTTGCTTGTGCTGGTACTGGAATTCATAATCCAGCTAGGAACAATGATAGCCGAAACTCTAATCATAATGTTGTTTACACAGGATTATCTTGTTCGGCTAATGATCACATGGTATGTATCAACCTATATCATACTATTTTAAATATAAATTTTGTAACTTTTATAAATCAGACACTAATCAATTATATATTTTGAATTACAGTCAAGTTGCTTTAGTCCTGAAATGCCTAATGATGAAGTTGTCGTTGCTGGTACTGCAATTCATAATGCAGATGAGATGTATGATAGCCCAAACTGTGTTACAGATAATGATGTAAACGAAAGAATTGGTGTTTCGTCTAATTATTCAATGGTTCGTAGCAACCTAAATCATATAGTATTTGAAATACATTTTTTTTACTTTTCTGTTGTTTTCACCAATGTATTGCTTTATTTTAATTACAGTTAAATACATCTTGTCCTGAGATGCATAATGCTGAAGTTTTGGTTGCTGGTATGGGAATTGACAAGGCAGATGAGAATATATATAACCCAAACGCCAATGATAATGATGTCAACCAAGGAATAGCGGTTTCTTTTAATGCTCACATGGTTCGTATCAACCGTTATCATATATTATTTGAAATTCAATTTGTGTACTTTTGTAATGGTTTCACCAATCAAATTTATATTTTGAATTACAGTCAAATAGTTCTGGTCATGATATGCCTAATGCCGTGGTTGTGGTTGCTTGTATGGGAATTGACAAGCCAGATGGGCATAATGATAACCCAAACGCCAATGATAATGATGTCAACCAAGGAATTGACCCCATGGTTTGTATCAACATATATCTTATAATATTAGCAAATACAATTTATTTGCTTGTATAATGTTTTCACTCATCAATTATATTGTATGAATTACAGTCAACTTGCTCTGGTCCTGATATGCATTTAGCCGAAGTTGCCGTTGCTGGTATGGAAATTGACAAGGGAGATGGGCATATTGATATCCCAACCGCTAGTGATAATGATGTCAACCTAGCAAAATTTGTTTCTGTTAATGACCCCATGGTTCGTATCCACCTATATTGTAAATTATTAGAAATACAATTTATTTCCTTGTATAATGTTTTCACCAATGAAATACAATTTATTTCCTTGACAACCCATTAGTGTCTTATCTGATATGCTTATGCCGGAGTTGCCATTTGTTCTATGGGATTTCAAAGAAGTTGCGCTCGAATGTTGTATACGAAGGAATGTTGGTTTATGCTAAAGAAGCTGGTTAGTATCAAGCTATCTAATCGGCATAGTTAAAACACAAAAATAATTAGTTACCGTTGTATAATGTTGTTACGAAGCCCAAACTTTTTTGAATTACAGTTGGACGTTCTAATTCAAGTTGTCTGTGATGGTATGGGAATTGACAAGGCAGATGGTTATTCTCAAAGTGAGCCTTCCACTTTGAACGCCCTAATAGAAGGGGTTGATTCCCAAAACAATAATCCGGGAATTGATTTCCTACAACATGATGATCAAGTTAATTGTTCGGTGCCTAACCGATTATGACCGTTGACTGTGATACTTTCGTGTTAAGGCCCGTTTGTATATATTATATAATTTATATTATATATATATATCTATATATAATTATTTTATTATATACTATATATATATATATATATATATTATAATATATATATCCTATATATACAAAAGGTGCTTTAAACACCAATATCAGCAGTCAGACGGTCATTCGGTTTTGCAATTTCCCGAACAAATTACTATGATCATCTTGTTGTAGGATAATAATCAATTCCCGGATTATTGTTTTGGGAAATCAACCATTTATTAGGGCGTTCAAGTGGAAGGCTCAACCTTTGAGAATAACCATCTGCCTTGTCAAGTTCCCATACCATCACAGGCAACTTGAATTAGAACGTCCAACTGTAATTCAAAAAATTAAATTGCTTCGTGACAACATTATACAACGGTAAACTAATTATTTTCGATGGTTTTAAACTATCGCCGATTATATAGCTTGATACTAACCCCAACTTCTTTAGCAGAAACAACATTTCCTTCGTATACAGCATTTGACGCAACTTCATTTTGAAATCCCATAGAACAAATGGCAACTTCGGCATTAAGCATATCAGGAGAAACACTAATGGGCTGTCAAGGAAATAAATTGTATTTCATTGGTGAAAACATATATTATCAGGAAAATTAAGTATATTTCTATAATTTTTACAATATAGGTTGGATGTTTTCGAAAAACATGAGGTCATTAACAGAAAACAAATTTTGCTAGGATTGAAAATCATTTATCACTAGCTTTTTTTTGTTGGGATATAAATATTCCATCTCCCTTGTCAATTTCCATACCAGCAACGACAACTTTGGCTAAATGCATATCAGGACCAGGCAAAAGTTAATTGTGAATTATACAATATAATTGATGAGCTGAAAACATTATAAAAGCATATAAATTGTATTTGCTAATATTACTAATTATATTGTTGAAACAAACCATGGGGGTCAATTCTTGGTTGACATCATTATCATTGTGTTTGGGTTATCTTATGCCCATCTGGCTTGTCAATTCCCATACAAGCAACCACAACCACGACATTAGGCATATCATGACCAGAACTATTTGATTGTAATTCAAAATATAAATTTGATTGGTGAAACCATTACAAAAGTACACAAATTGAATTTCAAATAATATATGATAACGGTTGATAACGAACCATTGGTGAGCATATAAAAGGAAATCGCTATTCCTTGGTCGACATCATTAATCATTGGGCGTATTGGGATATATATATTCTCATCTGCCTTGTCTATTCCCTATTACCAACAACACAATATTTTAGCATTATGCATCTCGGACAACAATGTATTTACACTGTAATTAAAATAAAGCAATACATTGGTGAAACAACATAAAAGTAAAAAAAATGTATTTTAAATATTCATATGATTTAGGTTGGCTTACGCAACATTGATAATTAGAACGGAAACATAATTCTTTGTTTAAATCATGTTCTGTAACAACAGTTTGGGCTATACATAATATAATCTGACATTATGAATTGCAGTACCAGCAATGACAACTTCATCATTAGGCATTTCAGGACCTAAGCAACTTGAACTGTTAATTCAAATAATATTGTTTAGTTGTCTGATTTATAAAAGTTACAAAAATTATATTTAAAATAATTGATTTGGTCTGATATAATTACCATGCGACATTAGCCGAATCAATTATAATCCTTTGTAAACAACATTATGATTAGAGTTTAGGCTATCATTGTTCCTAGCTGGATTATGAATTCCAGTACCAGCACAAGCAACTTCGGGATTGTCAACCACATGACGAGAACAAGTTGACTGTAATTCAAAAATATATTAGTGATGGGTTACAACAATATAAAACAAATCAATTTTGAATACAAATAACTTATGATATAGGTAGATACGAACCAATGGATGATTAGCCAAAGTAGTTAATCCTGGGTTCACTGCATTATGATTACCCTTTGACCTATCATTACAAGGTATAAAGTTGTCATTCATAAATCTCTCTAATTTTTCAATCCTTGCATCATCAACCTTGACCAAAGCAACTTCCTTTCTAAGAGCACGAAGTTCACGAAGAACATCAGCTAACGAGGGTTGTTTATCTTGTTGATCTTGTTTGTCTTGTTTATCTTAATTACACTCAAGATTGTTATCACCACCAACTGAATCCACAAAACCATCTCCCCCTTCCAATAAAAGCACATCATTATTTCCATTGCCTGAGACAACATTGTCATTCAAATCAAAAGAATTGTTTGATACGTCACCACCAATATCATCTTCGGAAACATTCATGTCAACCAAACCATTGATATATTCAATTCTTGCTTTAAACCATTCGGTCTGCTGCTCTATAGGAGTTGCATAAAGTTCCAAGTTTGGATTCGAATCCTAACAAATTATAAATAAATTAGCTTAATTTAATATTAATGAGTAAATATACATAAACTAATATAAAGGTGTTTGTAGCTACGGTTTGCGGTCCAAGAAGACCATTATAATCATTTTTTCAAATTTGGTATACATTTTACATGCAAGAGCAAGCATGGTATCAGTTCATCCTTCTTTCGGACCACATTTTTTGCTGTTTGGGATAACTCTGACCAAAATCCTATCCTATAAAAGATTCATTTCATGTATATTAGCTGCAATTTATAAAGATACAAAAGATAATTATAAAAGAGAATTCAAAAAAAATTAAAATTACTAACCTTGAAAGCCAAAGGAAAACCATATAGATTATATGTGGGGTAGTAATCTGGATTTTGCTTCTTCTTATCCAATGAAAAAAAATAAAAAAAAAAAATAACCCGCCCTATGTTTAAGCTGCAATTTCAATTCCCTTTTATAAGATTTGATTTCAATGTATTCACCCCAAAGGTAATCATTCCAAAATCAAACCCGTCCACAATGGACACTTAAATCCTAGGAATGGGGGGGGGGGGGCAATTCTTGTATCCTACTTACCATAAACAGACTTAATCAACAACAAGTAGAGACAAACCTACCGCATCCATGTCAGGACAAAACCTTTCCAGGGTTTCTGTTTGCTTAAGAAACTCCAAATAGTTATCTAGCGACTTGTTAAATTCGTCACACCTTTTTTGGTAATTTTTTCTGGAAATAAACACTGGCAAAAAGGACTAGATTTGGAATATTTTTCTAACACTTTACCAAATTGAAAACCAGTCATTAAACAAAACTCTTTCTGGCCAAACTGTAACTAATGGTAGCCAATATGGAATATAAGTGGGGGACATGCAGGAGAAGTTGTACGAGACTTTATACATGGTGATGCAACACATATGCATAAAATGGTTATCATTGTCGATTGCGACAAAATATCCACCACGGTCAAAATACAGTTCTTTTTAATAACCTCTATTCACAGTAGGATTCTTTTTTAAAAGGATCTTTTATTACTTTACAATTTATCATTAGACTAACAAACGTTTTGTTCATCATACACAAAGTCGTAACATCTGCCATAGAATGACTGATTAAACTCGGTTGGAGGTTCTCCTTTATTAGTGTGAGTCGGATAAAGGTGGCTAATTTGATATAGGTTACGGTTAAGAAAGCTTGTATTGGGGTTATGGTTTGAGTCACCAGAAGGTGTTCATGGTGTGGGATCGATAAAGGCTGGTAATAGGGATGATGGGGTTACGGTTAGAATGTTGTAGTGGTTTCTGGGTTTGAGTAATAAACAGAAGGTTGTTCATGAATGTGGATGGTGTTGGGTAGAAGTCGTTGATATTTGTTACGATTAAGAAAGATGATGTGTATTTTAGTTTTGTTTAGTGGTGTTGTATTTGACTAAAATAAATTAGTGATTACAAGGTACAAATAACTATTATAAAAGTGGTTATCCTGTTGTATAAGTTTCCCATAAGTACAGTTGCACCATTTTAGTAGAAAAGTGTAGTGGTAAAATGACCAAATTACCCGGTTGCCCATACATAAGTTGCCCAAAAACTAGTTGTTTCCTAAAAACAGTAAGGTGCATGTACCTTACACGTTTTGTCCTTAATAATAAAAATGGGACACTTTTGTAAATTCATCCATGTTGCCAGTAGCCAAGTTTCCCGGGGTCAGTTTTGGAAAAAAGATGTTCCTGGGCTTAAGATTGCATTTTGGGTTTAGATTTTGGGCCAGAAATAGAATTATCCCTATTTTTAAATGGTTCTAGAAATGTAACGTATGATATATTATAAAGATCATCATCATTTTTGACAAATCTTGATTAGGCACCATTTTGATTGAATGTGATTCTTTCACCAATTTGATCTATTATTTTTGTGGATAAAATCCAGTTAGTGTCTGGACTGTAGTACTACCCTCCATGGTGCAGTTGCATGCAATGTTTTAAGAAACCGGGTATTAATTGACCCGACCGAGTCACCGGATCACTAAAATGGTTCAAACTTAGTTTTTTCGGTCAAATAGGATTAGTGGTCACCTGTCCGGTTCACGGTCCAACGCGGTCCAGGTCCAACTCGGGGTTTTTAAAACACTGGTTGCATTATTTGCATGTTTGTAAACATGTTACAAAATGTTTTTTTTTTTTAATTTTTTATTTTTTTTCCATTGTTTCGATGTAACGCGACGAAGCATTATGACCAATGGGTTACACCTAAACATTACAATCTAATGACGTTATAGTAGGCACCGGGCCTTTTTTAGATAATGCGCTGTCGTGGACTTAATAACCCAAAAGGGTCCAAAGTGCCCCAAGACCAATCCCAGCATGCATCCGCATGGGATCACGTCCTAACCACGCCTCGCGACCAGGGACAGGCCGCATCCGCAAGGAACAGAGCCTGTCCACGGAAGCCATGATCACTCCATAACAATTGATACCCGTAAACTTAGCCAAAATAGGGTAAAGTATATTGCATGGGAACCAAGGGTAGAACGTCAACACCCCGAAAAAGGATAACAAATAATAAGTACGCCAACCACTGATAATACTCTACAAAACGTAACATAGTCAACGACATTGACCTCACGACAACCACCCTATTACCCATCGGTTAATAGGGTGAATCCAACCTCGTGACCCACACAGTCGACAGCGACACCGACCTATATAAAGAGTTACCAAAACACTCCCAAGGGTATGATTTCCACAACCAACTTACACACATACTAGCTTATAGTCAATAGTTACTTCTCACGGCTAGAGTCTAATTTGTGGTAACCTCCCCCTTCTCACGTAAGGACTAACGGTGTCTTTTATTCTTAGCAGGAAATCACTCCTCATATTCACTTGGTACAAATTACACCCTCAAGAACGAGCTTGTGACCCCCGTCATAAGTGAGTTGAATCACCTATCTCTAACCTCACTATTTTTGTACTAACAAGTTGGCGCCATTGGAGGAAACCCAAACTAAATAACGTCCCTAAATAACTCATCCAAAAACTGAGCAAATAGGCCAGAACGCGACTCAAATTGCCAGCAATTGTTCTCGGAAACACGGAAGGCAAAGGGGAGGTAAACCAGCTCAACGAAGGTCCCCTGGGGTTCTTACCAGAAGACAGACTCCGAGAGATCTGTGAAAAGCATTACAACCAAATCTTGCCCATCATGGCAGAGAAGGTTCATCAAGAAAAACTTCAAGGGGTACAAACACGCCTGACCTATGGTGAAAGTTCACGGCAAAAAGCACAGACGAAAGAAAAAACTCAGCTTTCTGAGTCAGAGTCGTGCGACAGAAAAAGAAGAACCAAGAAAAGGTGAAAGCCAATTCAATCGTCCATTAAAAAAACTTATCCAAACATGAGGTAAATCGGACAGGAGCGCGCTCAAACGCCAGCCAATTCCGTCGTTCGAAACATGGCAGGCAAAGGGAGTAAACAAGCAACGGAAGTTCCCTCGGGGTTCTTGCTAGAAGACAGGGACTCTGAGAATTCTGTGAATTTCATTACAACAAATCTTACCCATCATCACATGAGAAAGGTCCATTATGAAAAACTTCAAGGGGTACAGACTCGCCTGACCATATAGTGAAAGTTCACGGCAAAAAAGCATAGGACGAAAAGAAAAAACTTAGCCTTTCTGAGTCAGTCGTGTGGGACTAGAAAAAGAAGAACAAGAAAAGGTGAAGCCAAAGCCCTATACCGCAGTTCAGAAACACTCTTCCTTGATTGAAAGGCCGAGCGTCTTTTCCAGACTAGGGCACAGAGGAATCAAATGTTCCACCTGTCCAAGAAGTCCCTAGTTAGCACCCGGTGTTCACTATGGCTAGGCTATCAGAGATTGTGAACGTCTTCACAGGATGAGAGAAAAAGAAGAGGGGCATACTATTCACAAGCTAGGGACACTAAAGTCGCGTCACGACATAAGCAATGCAATAAACAGAATACGTGCCTTCCAAGTTGGGGAAGGTTAGCAAAAAGGATCCAAAACCATAGTAGGAAAGAGGTACGAAACCTGTCCGGAGCTATGTTACATGTTCAGTGAAATGACAATGGAAAATCGAGAAGAATGCGGACGTGGCCAACCGAGCAAACCGCAGACAACCTGCTCGAACCGAAGAAACTTACCTCTCAGAAAATAAGCACGACCGAGGCGGACATTGGAAGTCCAAATCAAAAAAACAAAAATCCATTGATGAGGAAGACTTGTCCCAGTCGTGGTTATGCGAGGAAACTGATCCGTTTACAGCACGGATCCGTAACTTCAAAGTCCCAAAAAGAACCCGCATGCCGACTAACGTAAAGACGTATGATGGGACGGGGGATCCTGAAGACCACCTTAAGATCTTCGACACAGTGGTAAAAATCAAGCGATGAGCTATGCCCACATGGTGCCACAGGTTCAACTCCACATTGATCGGCTCAGCCAGAGTCTGGTTTGACAAACCCCCGCCATAATCCATAGATAGCTATGAGATCCTGCGGAAGGCGTTCCTTGAAAATTTTGCACAATAAAAGAAATACATTAAGGACCCTGTGGAAATCCACCATATTAAGCAAAGGGAAGGGGAGTCAATGGAAGCTTTCATGAAGCGATTCAAAGCAGAAAGCATGCATGTCAATGGAGCACCGAAATGCATGAGAATATCCGTATTTATGCATGGCATCACTAATCCAGACTTGATCAAGAGATTGAATGACAACATTCCCAAATCCGTAGACGAGATGATGAGTGTAACGACAGCTTTCCTCCGGGGAGAAGTAGCTGTTGCAAATCAGTCGAGAAAGAAGGCCCTGCCAGCATAGAGACACCATAAGGTAAGCCACAAGACAAACTTCGACAAGAGGACAAACTTTAAAAGTTGACACAAGCCAGGCAAAAGACAAGACAGATTCACTTCGCTCATCAAAACCTCAAAGGAAATCCTAGCAATAGAGACGGTGAAATTTAAAGCACCGCCACCAATGTCTGGACCCGCGGAAAGCCGGAACAAGGACAAGTTCTGTGAGTTTCACAGAGATAAAGGCCACATCATAGATGGAGTTGTTATCGTGTAGGAAAAACAAATAGAAGGAAGCAGTAAGTATAGTCCGAAATAGTTATCATAATCTGATTAAGGAGTTGAAGTAACGGAGGAACAAGGCGCACTGCAAAAACTTTGCAAGAAATGGGAGACCTCAGGCAAGAAAAAGGCTATGACCATTTTTCATTGGTCTAATCTTAGCAAAGGAGTTAATGGGCAAAAGTCATTCAAGCTTCTCCACAACCAGAGATCTAATTCCCCGCCCACTCACAAGCAGGGACGGACACGAGAGCCCAATGGTAATTGAAGCAGAAGTCAAGGGTCACCTCATCCACCGCATGTATGTAGATGGAGGGTCCGCCTCAGAGGTCTTATATGAACATTGCTTCAACAGACTCTGCCCAGAAGTCAAAAGGCGAATGACCCCAGCCACGACCCTACTCCTAGGGTTTAGCGAGGAAATATCTGGTCATCTGGGACACAATATCGTTTGATGGTATTCCCTGGGAAACCAAGAAACACTCCACGAGTTGCCCTGATGAACTTTATGATGTGCAGTCCCCCATACCATATAATGGTTATCATTAGCCGACCAGGTCTTAAAAAAATTCAAGTGCCCCGTCCACAGGCTCACGTAATGCTCAAAATTCCAGTACAAGAAGAATAGTAATGTTGCATAGCTGCACGTTAATGGGTACCAACAGATGCAGGATAGTAGCGGAATTCACTAGTTGGAACCTTCCCTATTACCTTAACCGTAGGGGTTAGGGATCAAGATAGCAATTCACCCTGATACCCTGAAACAAATCCTTACAATAGGGGAAGTTGTCAGAGAAAGGAGATGAAACAATGCGACCTACTTAAAACAATATAGAGTATTTGCTTGGAAGCCGGTTAGACATGACAGGAGTCCCAAGATATATCACAGAGCACTGTCTAAAACATCGAGAAAGGTGGTCCCCCGGTAAAGCAGAAGGAAGAAAGTCAGGACTAGAAGAACAAAAGCCATGAGCGAGGAGGTAGCCAAACAGTAAAAAGCATAGATCATGAGTGAAGTTCTTACCACAACTGGCTTCAACCCCGTTGATGGTGAAAAAACATGATAATCAGCTGGACGAATACTGCGTGGTTTTCTGGACTTAACGACAAATTAATGTCCTAAAGATTGCTACCTCTCCCTGGAATTCGTTGGAAAGTTGAACTCCCTATGCGAATATCCTTTTCTAAATGTTTCCTTGACGCATTCAAAAGGATACACTCATATACAGATGGCAGAGGAAGATGAGAAAAGATTACGTTCCATAACACGTTCGGGGGTTTTACACTACACAAAGATGTCGTTCGGCCTTAAAATGTTAGAGCACATACCAAAAGACTCGGTGGACAAATGTCTTCAGAGAGCAGATCTGGGAGAATTTTGGAGGTATATGTGATGACCTCGGTATTCAAGAGCCAGACAAAACAACAAATTCCTTAGAGATATCGGAAGGAAACTTTCCAAACCCTGAGGAAGATAAACATGAAATTAAATCCCAAGAAGTGCACCTTCGGTGCAGAAGAAGGGACGTTCTTAGGCCATATCGTCAACATGCAAGGAATCAAGGCATGCCCGAAAAAAGCAGAGGCAGTAATAAAGCTACAATCCCCACGGACGTTGAAGGAAGTGGAGAGTCTCAATGGAAAACTGGCAAGCCTAAATAGATTCTTATCTAAGTCTGCGTAAAAATCACTACCTTTCTTCAAAACATTGAAAAATAGTATAAAAAGAGTGATTTCCAATGGACAGCAGAGGCGGAAAGGGCATTCCAAGAAATGAAGCAATGCATCGCGGAGCTGTCACAGCTAACCGGCAAGAACCATAAGAAAGGAACTAATAATGTATCTCTGCGCGGCAGAGCCATAGAACGCGGTCAGTGTAGCTAGTCCTACTAACAGAAAGAAAGAGATTCACAGCAGATGCCAATTTACTTCATCAGCTACGCCCTGCAAGCTCCGAAAGTAAATTACAGCTCAATGGAAAAATTAGTGTTAGCTCTAGTGTACACCTCAAGAAGGTTAAGAAGATATTTCCAAGCACATCCAATAGTAGTCATCACAGACCAGCCCATTAAACAGATCTTATTACGGCCTGAAAACGCCGAAAGAATGCTAAATGTGATGCTTATTTGAGATTGAAGCATTTGACATTAATTACAGACCAAGGACAGCCATCCGTGGCCAAGTGTTGGCTGATTTCATCGCAAAAAGACCAGACGAAGATGGTGCACAAACAAAGGTGCATGTTAAGGAGATAATCCCGGACCCATGGACTCTATCCATGGATGGGATTCTCATGCCTAGAAGGGTCAGGGGGCTGGACTAACTCATAACCCAGAAAGGATTGAGTTCACTTAGGCTCCCTAAGGTTCGAAATTCAAATGCGTTCTATTAATGAGGCAGACAGAATACGAAAAGCTCTAAAAGCTGGACTGCTCATAGCGAAATAATATGGGCGTACAAAACGTCTGTGTGGCAATTTGATTCCGTCTTAGTAGTAAATCAAATCAACGGATCATACATAAGCAAAGGTAGCCGGAGCATGATTCCAATACCAAAAAAAGACTCCAAAAACGTCTTATCAGCAACTTTAGAATTCTCCATTGAAACAGTACAAGAAGCAAAAACAAAAAGGTGGATGCCACTCAGCAAGATCACATTCACCAACTTTACCAACCTAACTAAGATAGTCCTGGTAGAGGTCTAAAAGGAAAAATCAATCAAAGAAAAGAAAGTTGGCAGATGTAGAAGTAGGAAGGATATTCATGGCTAACAACCGCTACTCGAATACCTCAGGACGGCACGCAACCTGCCAAAACAAAGAGAGCATGGCCATCAAAATTAAAGTCAAGACAAATATGCCGTAATTGTGGGTGTCTATTATACCGCATGTCATTCCTAAATAAACCGTGGTTGGATATGTTCGGTCACTCAGCGGAATATATGCGTGAGAGAAAATCCATGAAGGCGCTCTGCAGTATGCACTCTGGACCAAGGTACATAGTCGCAAAAGCAATAAGATCAGGGTACTACTGGCCGACAATGCACAAAGACGCAAGGAACATCATTAAAAAATGTGATGACTGCCATAGTCATCGCCCTATGCCTAAAATCCTAACAAAATCTTGCATCATAACCTCTTTTGTGGCCATTCTACAAGGTGAGGGATCTACATCTCAGGTACATTCCCAGAGGGCCAAGGAAAGGTAAAATTCTTGATCATTGCCATTCGATTTTCTTCACTAAGTAGAATGCAAAACCAGTTGCAACAATAATAGGAAAGCAAGTCAAAGAAAAATTTGTTTTTAGGACAACATATATGCATGTGTGGTCTACCAGGAGAGATCATGTCTAACATAGAAAAGCTACTTCAAGAGAAACCATTCAAAGATTAGTGCGAATCTAATACTTCAAGCAAAGGTTCGCATCCATTAACATCTCAGACAACATACAACGTGGAAAGAGCAAAAATCCGCACGTTAGGAATGGCGATTTTAAAGCAAGGCTTAGTAAAGAAAACACAAAACTAGGTCGAAGAAGTGAATCACGTGATATTGCATACACAGCACAACGATCAAGACAGCACGGTAGACACCCCATTCTCCTTACCTATGGAAATGGATTTCGTCAATAATCCCCTTAGTCGAGATATGGATATGGCAGATGCTGATTCACTAAGCGTTGCGCGAACTGGATTATTCTTCACACAGTCAACACCTCATGAGTACAATGATGAAGACACCCTGTTAAGAGTAACGTTAACCCTAGACATGCTGGAGGAAAAATTGAGAAAATGATGCCAATTCACGAAGCTAAAGCAAAGTGAGAATTGGAAAAGTACTAACAACACCAAGTTCAACAAGCCACAACTTCGGGCCAGGAGATTTGTCTACTGTAGCAACGAAGCATCCACGCAAGAAGATGGAAAGCTAAGCCCAAAGTGGGGAAGGACGTATGAGGTGGTAGAGCACTTAGGACAAAGAGCATACAAAGATCCGATACAAGGACTGATGACATACTTCGTGGACTTAGAACATCAAAGATCTGAAGAATTGCTACTGTAACTTTCAAATAATTATGTAAGCTTCCCCACCATTGTAAACAACGCCAACGTGAGGGAAAATTTCACTTAATTTTTCGTTTTTGAATGTCTTTTAAATTTTATTAAAAATAACAATGGAAGCCAGATACCTTTACAAATTTTCTTAAAATTCGTTGTACACATTTATACTTTATGCATTTAGTAAGACGCGCAGCAATTACACATTATTTATTTATGTTTACGGGAATGGTACAAACCTTATAATTACTCTTATTATTATTAACCTACAAATTAACTCAAGTTACGTAAGCGGATTGCAAGCCCAGTAGAAACAAATAATAAGACTATCACGGAAATAAAAAGATAGCATATTTTTCATAATTATGCCATTGCATAGTAACACGCCTACATACGGCAACGTGTGTGTAAGAAGACCATACAAATGTTTCAGGTACAAAAAGCTAGGGACATTAAAGTTAAACAACGTTTAACATACAATACTAAACTATTCAACGTGCAGCCATAACGCGGCCATGCATAAAACACGAGTAAGAGTGAAGAAAGTTCCACAACAATGATCCTCGATCATGAAGCCCATAGTCAAAATGGGACTCGAATACCGCCGGATTCCAAAAAATTGAACCTGATTAAAAGAACTCACGAGTCCATTGGCTACCTATCTAAAATAGTAGCTTCAAATAGATCATCATGAGGCTCTGCGGTAGAAACAGTGTTGTCAAAAACAGCCAAACTAGAAATCTGATAATCGGCTACGACAATAGTGTTGAGGGGAGTCACAGTAGTGGCCAAGGAACTATCATCCGGACTAGAGGTAGCAACCTCTGTAATAACCAAGCTCGATGATGGACCCTGCCTATGCCTTTGAGCACGAGCAAGGGAAGCCTCCAAATCTTCCCCAAGAAGGACTTCGTGGCACACTGATGCATATTTTATTTTAAAATATATTTTATTCAAGTTTTAAATTTATAAAATTCAATTCACCTAACAAACGCACTAACGGGCAGGGAACCCGATCGTGAGTAGTGTAGAGCTGGTAAATCTGAGGTCGTCCCAAGAGCTAAGTGTCAATTAGTTTTAATTTGAAGTGTCACGTTTTTAAAGTGTTTTGAGATTGATTTTGACACTAACAGGAAAGTAAAAATGCAAAAAGTAAAAGAGATAGAAGTTATCAGGGAGAGAAGCGTGCTAGCCTAGCCATTTTATTACTACCGTATAACTATGTTTTCCTATGCAATGTTATACCATGGTTTCATTAGTGGTTTGTAAAGTCGACAGACCTGAATGGATATATTTAGTCTGCCTTATAATTCCTGCGATCCTGAATCCCCCGAAAGTCTTGAAAGTAGGGCAACAAGGTCATAGTGATTAATATTACTATCCCAAGAACTAGTCTAATAACCTATATAGATTATTAACCCTCTCTGAAAGAGTTCCTATGCTTTTTAAGTATATATTAAGTGATAAAGGCGGTAACAGGGCTAGTTCCTACACTAGGGTTAGAATAATCATCCCTTCCTAGTACCCTGCTAATCTCGTGTTCAAGTGGTAATCTAATAACAGGATTAACATGATCTAAACCACCTGCAATACTACCAAAACCCAGAGTTACATGGTAGTCAAAGGATATCCAACGAAACCATGATCTAACAGGAAACAAACATTATAACGATAGTAGATTCATGACTAGGCCAACACTTAAAGTGCTTAGCCGCTCATAGAAACAACACAGCAAGAATTAATAAAGATAATCATGGATGGAAAACTCATAATTCTTACAGAAGTTGTTTATGAACGATTAAATACAAAAGTAAGTTAAGTGTGATCTCCCTTGGACTTCTGGTGGAATTCTTCGAGCTATGGAGGCCTTGATCACCCCTTAGATCTGTGGTGGAATGGTTGATGATAAAGTGGCTGAATGAGGCCTCTATTTATAGATTTCGAATATGTTACGGCGTAACCTTTTAGAGGTTTACGCCGTAAACTGCTGACGTGCACTTTCCATCTTGCAGGCTTAAAGGATGTTACGGCGTAATCAAGTGTCCATGTTACGCCGTAATGCTGACTCAGATGTCTTAGCCTTCCATAATAATAATGTTACGGCGTAAACCTTGCGTGAGGTTACGCCGTAATCTTGCTGGGTGACGTGTCTTGCCTTGAATAGGTTACGGCGTAACACTATCGTAGGGGTTACGCCGTAAAGTCTCGTAAGAATCTGTGTTTTCTTCATTTTTACGTCCTTTTCCCGTGTTTCTTGTCACATACTTGCATTTTACCTGAAAATAATGAAATAACCGTAAAAGTATCGAATTCAAGTATTTATAAGACAATTGCAAGTATTTTTAGGGGAAAATTGACACTAAAAAGTATCAAATATTTGATGTTATCAAATATCCCCCCACTTGACTTTTGCTTGCCCTCAAGTAGACCTGTTAGAATAGTTTATAAAAAGATTTCTCTGATTTAACTCAAAGAAATGAATCTATAAAAGACTTATGCTAGAAACATCAAAGCCGAACACCTCACAAAAAGGGGATCAAAAATCACTCAACTCTCAACTAGTCTAAGTGTTCATTTTTGGGGTGATCGCTCATCTGCACAGTCATAGCATGTATTCTATCATAAGCTTGGAGAGTACACAAATCTGCACCAGTTAGAGTTAGGGTCTAAACAATTCTTAAAGGCAACATGGGTGACATAACACAGGTTTATTGGGTGATATAAGGGTTAGGATAGACATGGGATACACATTTAATTGGTGTTAAGATAAAAACACAAAACAAATAGTCATATATAATCTAAGGTATCCATAACCGGCTATTGTCCATCCATAGTCCAAGTCTTCAAGTGCGAAAATCTGATCATATCATCATAATGGGTTAGCTAATAATGAGATCTTGCGGAGCGTGCTAACCCATTCTTCACTAGGTGGCTTATAGTTGCACCACCTTTATACATTGGATGGCTTATAGTTGCACCATCCCCATAATCACTAGGTGGCTTATAGTTGCACCACCTTTTTACTTAGTTGGTTTTATAACACGTAACCAACATCAGGAGTTAGATCACTAGGTGGCTTATAGTTGCACCACCTTTTCTTTTTTTTCTTTTTTTATAATACTCCTGTATATTACATATCACATATCCCCCACTTGAGATAAACAGTATCGAAAGTGATAATACCGGGGGGTCTTCCATGATCATAATAATATGTCTTCAACGAAAGTGCCAATCTTCGAACCATTTTCCTGAACCATGGACTTAGGTAGCCAGAAATTTCAACACAAGGATAAATATAGACTACAGGGTTGGCTAAGGTGAAATGGTGTAACGAAACATATAATATTGGGTGAAAACATAGATTGGCTCAACAAGGGTGATCTAGGGGTATCTTGCACTAATGATGAGTGCAACAAAAGGGTTTTAACACGGGAGGTCGACAAGTCAGTGTAACAAGTCGATAAACACACACATATAGGCTATTTGGGTGAATTCCTAAATGTTGCCTTCTCGAACCATCTATTCCTGCTAATCAATTAGGTCTTGAAATGATGTACATGCCAAGTTTTAAAGTCTATAATATTACCGACACACTCAACATTTTGGTGGATCTTTGTATAATGAGATGAAAATGGAACATTAGGTTTAAACCATACCAAGTAATAATAAAGGTTAATGTGCATTCGACAAAGATTAATTCTAGTTTAGTAAGAAAAATTTGTCAAAATTTTTAAAATCGACACCATTTTTCAATGAAAACTAGAAAATCAAAGACAAGAATAGGTTAAGTGATAATTCCCCTATTGTATATTAAGAAAATGAAATAAACAGGAAGAGTAGAATTAGAACAAGAAACTCCCTTGAGCATTGCTTCTGAACATATAAAATGTAATAAGCCGGTGGAGGAATCTTGAAAATCTCCATCGTGAGCAAAACTCATTTTCCCCTGTGATCACTAAAACAAACTAAATGCATAAAATCGCTCAACGATAAATATACAAGTTATACAAACCTAACTCACTTTTGTAGAAATCACGGTGGCATTTAGCATATGCAACAAGCCTTTTAAACCACTTGGTGGCCCAAGTGGACGAGTGAAGTCTCGTGCGGGTTTCCAGAGAACATACCCATAAAGTTCATTTAGATATACAAGGTTTAGCAATGTTTTGAAACTTTATTTTAAGCTTTTTCAGAAAGAGTTTACGGCGTAACTCTGGTGGTTACGCCATAATCATGTAGTATATATTTTTTAAGATTTTTGTTTATACGTTTATGGCGTAACTAATGGATTACGTCGTAACTGGAATGGTTACGACGTAAGCTTAAGTTGTTATGCCGTAACTGCTACAGATTCAGCAAAGTTACCACATGATTATGAGTCGAGCTGTTCTTGAATAAATGCCTCCTAGCTGCTGGATCCTGCAAAATAAAGTAAGAACCATGCAAACTGATATGTGAGAAATCACATATCCTTTCTATAACAAAAATGTCCTTTAAATGAACAAATTGTGCAAATTATGTTGTATTTTTGACTTGTTTGTCAATTTATGTTGTGGTAGTACGGATATTGCAAAATCACAGATAAACGGTCAAAATCTAGACAAACAGGGACACGGGAACGGACTGATGGCACAAGAACGGAAGTTTTCAGCACAAAAAGGTCATCATATAGTCAACCCTGGTCAACAATGGTCAACCACAAAATTCCAAAACCCTCAAAATTCCCTAAAGAGCCTAATTGTTAAATTAAATTCACAAAAAGTACCGAAAAACCCTAACACCGTTATCTCCTTTTTATTAAAGAGATAACGGTCGTTATCTCTTATATAAAAACCCATTTACCTTATAACCAAGCCCAAATTACCACCATGGCCCAATCCTTTATTATAAAACCCGGGCCCAAGTCAAACCCACACTCCCAGGTCAACCAAAGTTATAAAAAGAAAAGAAAAGAGCGCGGGAAATTCTGTTTTTACTATTCATCATCGTGCCCAAGATTAACCCTGCATAAAAAACAAAGGGTAAATCCCAATTGACTACGTGGCTAAAAGATTCGAGTACTAAGCATTGAGTTGGCAGAGCAAAACGTCATCAAGTGCTCTAATTGGTCAATTGTCTCAAGGAATGACACGCGGGCATAAAACAAACACACTCAAAATGGCAAAATTACACTAAAACAAGGCAAATAGAAGCACAAGAAAGGGATCAAACCGCGGATTGCCACGCTGGCAATCCGTGTGCTCATTTTGATCTAACGGTTTAGAAAGGGGATCCAATGATTAGCAATGATTGAAGAGCCAAGATGAAAGCCAAGGGGAGCGTGTGTAGAGGCCTAGAAACTTCCTCTCAAGCCTATAAATAAAGGAGCACCCTCACTCACAAAATCATCTAGTGTAGCTTTAGTGTAGACATAGTAATAGCTTATTGTATTTTTAGCTTATGGTAGTTTAAACTCTTGTAATTTTCATTTAAAGCTTTGTAATTCAGTTTTCATTAATAAAATTTGCATTTTACTTTAAATCTTGTGTTTAATCTGTCTTTACTTAATCTACAATAACAAGTGAAATGGTGTAATAAAACTCAATAAGCTCTTAATAAGCTGTCATTTCAATTCATAAGCTAAGCTACACTCTCAATTAAGCTCTTAAAGCTTAAATGAGCATTATTATACTCAAATCTCACAATCAAAGTACCTCAGCTTACTTATGGAAGGGAAGCCAGAACTGGATGGGCTTCCATAACCACACCAGCTTATCCTAGGATAAGCTGGAGCTTGTTGAGTAGCTCCTTGAGCTTTATTAAGCCTTGTTTAAGCTAAGGCTATTGTAAGTTTCTCAACTTATTTTTTATAGCTTAAATCTGCATAGTAGCTTAATTCTGCTTATTGTTTGTTTAAATCTGTTTAGTTTAGCTTATTAATGCTTATTATAAATGTCAGATGCTTATTATGTGTAATTGTTAGTTTAGAACTGATACTGCTTGTTATTCTATAAAACAGTTTGAAAAGCTAATTTGATTAGTTATTCAGTTGGAAAAAGGAAACGAGCTTTTGGATGATAAGCTAAATTTGGAAGAGCTTATGGTTTTTTTAAGAATGCTTATTAAAATAAGCTGGGTAGGTAGAGCTTAATAGGTTTAATTTTTATTCTGGTTTAGTGCAAGGGATTAAGGTACATACACTTTCCTTTAAATTTCTTTATGCTCTTGCTGTTATTTCAATTCTAGTCTTAATATTTGCATCTTAGCTTATAGCTGCTTATTATTTGCTTATTGTTGCTTAGTTTAGCTTATTAGAGCTTAATATAGTTGTTAGTTGCTTATTATGTTTGATTGTTAGGTTAAAATCTTAGTTTCATTAATCTGTCATAAAATTGTCATAAAAAACCAAAAATAATAGCATAATGAAGTAGCTTATTAATTCTGCTTATTTATTGGGTTAAAACTGTTTATTAGGCTTGTTAAAGGCTTATTAATATCTGGTATTTGATCTGTGTGATTTAAATCTCATCTTTATAAGCCAAATATGGATTTAAAAGAAATAAGGGGGTGTTTGGATCAAGCAGTACTAACTCATGTTATTACTGCTTGAGGCCATTTGGTCCTTTGATTTCATTCTTAATCTCATATTAGGTTTGTAAGAGTAAGATTTAAGAGCTTAGTTTAGGCTTAATCTAGCTTTTAATAAGTTTGATAGATGTAGTTAGAATCTGCTAGTATTAGTTTAGAAGTATAATCATTTTAAGTTCAAAATGTTCTAGTTGAATTTGTCTCTTATTGTGCTCTTATTTTGTTTTCAAATGATGTTCAAATCAAGTATCTTAGGCCTGCACTTTTTGTTTCGAGATTTAGCCAAAATCATGTCAAATACATCAACATGGGATATAGCAAGTAGGACTTTTTAATCTTAATTATCAGAAGTTTAATTTAGTTTTTAGGATTTAATTTTTAGTTTACAAATAGAATTTATAGTAGAGTTGATCTATTTGAGTTTATTTTAGCTTAACTAGGTTGTTTGACTATCTATTTTTAAGCTGCAAATAAGCAATTTGTCTTTTCAAAAACTCAGTACACTCAGTACATACTGAGTAAATAAGCAGTTTTCAAAGGGGTTTTTTTATTAAGCAAATGAATTTCAAAATGCTTTTCAAAAGAAGTTTTAGAGAGCTTTTTGGCCAGGGTTTAAGATAGTGTATGCTAAAAGTCCATAAGGATCCTTTAGCTTACCTAAAAATAAGCTCAAAGTCACCTTAAGGGACTGTTTGGTTGTCAGTATTGTCCATAGTGCTTTTTCAGCCTATTGCCCTTTCTTTTTGCTTATTTCTAGTATAGACTAGCTTATTAGTGTAGTTTAAGTTTAGAAATAGCTTATTTGGTTCTAGCCTTTACTTATTATAGTTTCTAGCTTATTTGGTTTTAATAAAAAGTAAAAAAAAACATGTTAAGTGTTTCTGTCCTAATTTTTAGCCTTTTTCAGCTTATTTCTTAAGTTTCAAAAGTAGCTGTTTTTATAAAATTTGTTAGTTTTCATTAGTTTTACAACTTTGCTTTTTGAGTTTTCAAAAAAATAAAAAATAGCAAAAAGCTTGAGGCAGGATTCGAACCTGTGTCCTCAAGCTTCACACACACTCGCCCCACAAACACACACACTAGTGAACTGCGCCCTTGGGACTTTTTCGAAATAAGTTGCATTTAAAATCCTTTTATCACCTTTTTCCTTTCCTTTTTAAATAAATAAGCCGTAGCTAGTTTCTGGCTTTTTAGGGCTTAATTTTTCAGCTTATTTTTAGTCACTATTTTTATAAAATCAATTTTGTTGTTTTACACTTTTAGTAATTTTCTTAGAATTTTTAGGATTAGTTTTATATTTTTAAACATTTATTTTTATTATAAACTTTAAAAAATCATAAAAAATAGAAAAATAATCAAAAAAAATAATTTTCTTTTTTATAAAATTTTCTTTTATCATATTCTAGGCTTAGGTTGAAATTTACTTCCGTAGGGTTAATATTTTGAAAGTTCAATTTTTAAAGAACGGGATTCGATCCCCGTTCTCGTTTTCTTCGTTTTTAGCTCAAATTACTCTCGGTTTAGAATTTCCTTAGCTTTTTACTTTTAAATAGTCATTTAGGATTAGAAAAAGTTTAGAAAAGTATTTAGGGTTTAATTTTAGTGTTCTAGCTTATTTGTCGTGTTTTATTTTATTTCCCGTTATCATTTTTTCGTAGTTAGATTTAATTGTCCCTTTATTTGCTCACTATTAGGATTTTAGAAAACAAATCATCTTCGAACCAATTCAAGTCATTGTCCAAATAACAAACGAGGTCTCAATTTCATAAGTCTTTGGGAAAACGACCCGGTAATCACTTACCGGTTAAACGTGTAGTATTTTTGTAAGATTTTTCCTACTACCTTTGTCCTCAAGGGTAGTTTTGGAATTTTCTATACTTTATATTATTATACGTATTAAAAACTATACATCACTATATCTCGGAATTCTTCCAAGCAAACTGTTATACTAAGTCCACGATGGAATCAGAATTTATCATGTTAGATAAATGCAGAGAACATACCAATGTGGCCTAAACCGGTAACGGTCATTAGTATACATTGCGATAGCCAATCGACAATTGGCAAAGCTCATAGCATAATGTATAATGGAAAGTCCAGACATATTCTTCGTAGACATAATTCGATACGACAGCTACTCTCAACAGGAGTGATCTCAATTGACTATGTGAAATCAAAGGATAACATTGTGGATCTGCATACGAAAGGCTTAGGCAGAGAGTTAGTTAGTAAGACGTCTAAAGTAATGAGCCTAAAGCCCTTGAAGGAATGAGTTTCTATGAAGGAAAGCGCAGTTGACTGGAGATCCTAAGATTTGGGTTCAATAGGACAACCTAATTATAGAAATATGAGGGAAGTCACGTCAATGTGAGAGAGTTACTTAACATAACTTCCCAGTCTATTCCTATAACAAATGTGACTTGTTGAGAGGTTAAACATATGCCTTTAATGATTCTGGATGAAATCATGATGAGGTGTCATTTTATACACTTTTTCGGGGTCGTTTAACCCCCAAAATCGTGTGTTTATGCCCAAAATAGGTACTTAATCATTCCTTTTCATGTATATCTCATTTGGAAGACATTTGGATGAATTACACGTGACTTAGGCTCATTTGGAGAAGAAACGAACGAGATTACAAACCAACAACAAGACTCTTGAATATTTGTGCTCACAGAGCCTAGAGACGGCGTCACCAGCTATACACGACGCCGTCACAACTCATCAAGTGACGGCGTCACATCTTTCATGACGGCGTCAGCCCGTACCGACTCAAACGCAGATCTAGAAGATTCATCTTACGACGGCGTTACGATTAAAACACGACGCCATCACGTCGATTTTCCTATATATACAAACCCGAATTTAGGGTTTTGTGTGTGTAACATTAGAATAAAAAGAGGGTACGAACCCTAGTTCGTTTAGCAGCTTTAGGAGACGATTTTAGGGCCTAAAAACCCTATTGTACTCCTTCCAATTCATGTTTTAATCAAGTAAGGTTTACTTAATCATTCAATATATCTATGTGTTGTTTGATCTATTGTTCTTGCTTTATCTTTAACATGCTTGGCTAAACCTATTATTGTGTTTATTTATGATTGCATGAAACCTAGAATGTAGATCTTAGTGATGTTGCTTCTTGTGATGGATGTGCACGTTAGGTCTTAGAAAACCAGATTTCTGTCTATAATTGATGTTGATATGTCTAGGGAAACGTGATTGTGTAGAAAGGATACCATCGGGTATCAGTCTTCATACTACCTTGCCCCCTAATATGGTTGGTCCACTTTTAATGTATTTTACATGCACTTAGTAAACTCCTAGGGGCCGTGTAATAGTCTTCATACTACCTTGCATGTGCGTTGCTCTAGCGGCATACTAAGTAGACGACAGGTTCGTGTAATTCGTTCATGCTTTAGGAAATAGTTACACAGATCATCACAAGGGTGACATGGCAACAATACTAGGAGAAGCAATCTAGGGAGTAATACATGATTAAATAGACATAATCTTTTATCTTATTGCTATCACCATTAGCGTAGATTTATATTTAGTTTATTAGCTAAAACCAACCAATCTCTCAAACATATGATTTACTTGCTTTCCATAAAATACAAAAATACAAAAAGAATCTTCCCTCAACCCTTAGAATTCTGTTAGACCGTGATCAAGCCTTCCTAACCTATTCCTCGAGTGAACGATAAACAACCTTGAGTCTTGCCCATACTACACTAAAACAATTAGGTGCACTGCCTAGGGAGTTGTAAAACTTCTCGTGTAGAAGTCCTACGACGACCACACATCAAGTTTTTGGCTTCGCCGCCTGGGAAATAGTTAGGTATTGATCATAGTTTAGCTTAGTTCTACTCGCTTGAATCCTTTCAAGTTAGAATTTAATTCCCCCATATTAGCTTTCTTGTAATCTATCTTTTCTTTGTGTTATCTGTTTCGTAACCGATTCTCATCAACCACCATAGGAGACGAGAATCATATCCGTACCCTAGGAGATTACTCCAAACCAAGCCACGAGGGATATAGGATCATCATCGAGCTCCCCGTAGGGAACAACGTGGTACGTCTTTGATCCGACACCATCTGGTTGGTGCAAAACGGATGTTCATTCCACAGACTTTGGTCCGAGGACCCAAATCAACACCTCAAGGACTTTCTTAAACTTGTGGACTCACTTGACCTTGAGGGTGAAAATAAGGAAAGAACGCGCCTGCGTTTATTTCAATTTCCCTACGCGATCAAGCTAGCAACTGGCTTGAACGCCTTCCTGCGAGATCCATCTCCACATAGGAGGATCTTACTACCCGGTTCCTTGCTCAATTCTTTCTACCGGGAAGGACCGTAAAAATTCGCAACGATATCCTGATGCACCAACAACATCATGGAGAATCTCTATTCGAAGCATGGACTCGTTTCAAGGACTTACTCCAAAAAGTCCCTCATCATGGCATAGACCTTTGGCTTCAAGTCCAAATCTTTTATGACCATGTCAATCCCATCACAAGACGAACCATTAACTAATCGGCCGGTGGTAAGCTTCGTGACCTCAACGCCAAAGAATCTTGGGCATTATTTGAGGACCTCGCCCTCTATGACAATGAAAGTTGGAATGACCCAAGGGATTTTGCTAAGCCGGTCAAGGAAATCGCATTGCCTTAAGATGTCTTGAGTACATCCGACCTCCGTCTAATCGAGTTCGAAAATCAAGTCCAACGCTTGATGGAAGCTCATCTTACTCCAACACGACCTACCCAGGTAAACAAAATCACTACCCCATGTGAATTCTATAGTGGTCCCCACGACACTTAGTATTGCATGGAAAACCTTGAACAAGCCTTTGTTGAATACGCATCCTCGTGTACCGATGAAGCAGGAGGTAAGTGGTATACCTTTAAGCCCGAGCAAAACAATCTTGGTGACACCTATAATCCGTCATGGAGAAGTCACCCGAACCTTAGGTGGAGACAACCTTAAAACTCCCAAAATAATTTTTCAAACCCACCTAACCAGTTCCAACCCAACGGTTCGATCCTGAACCATTCCTTCAACAACCGTCCTCAAAATTTTAACAATCAATCAAATATAGAAGGACTGGTTGCCAAATTTATGGCATCTCAAGATGCTAGACTATCCAAGTTTGAAGCCGATTTCAAACAACAGCAAAGCGAGATGACCAACAAAATCGACACTGTGTTGAAGGCTATCACTGATCAATTAACAGGCGCGCTGCCTAGCGATACAGTTAAGAACCCAAAACTGGGGACCCATCCAGTCTCGTCTGCTCATTCTTACCAAACTATCGATCTTCAATGCTCATCTCACCCTTCTAACTCAATCAATGCTATCAAGGCACATTTCATAAAGGCAGCCATTCCCCAAACAAGCCTGCAGCGACCCGGGATTGAAACCGAACCACCATACCCAGAAGAACCCAAACCAACTCTTGAGGATGAATTCCAAGATTTGCATCTTAACCTTCCGGTTCTTGAAGTCCTAGCTCACGCTCTAATATATAACGCTATAGTAGATAAATATGTTAAGAGTTTAGAACTAGGTAAAAACAGATCAGCATTTGTCCAAGGAGAAACACCTGCAAAGATGGGAGACCCCGGGCTATTCACTCTACCTTGTAGATTAGGGGACTCAAAACCTTTCGACATACTATTAGGATCATGCGTAAATATAATCCTACTCTACCTCTTCAAAAAGCTTAACATCGGATTATTAGAGGAGACTGACCATATCTTTCGATTGGCTGACGGAACCAAATCCTACCCCGTCATAATCATTAAAGACGTAGAGGTCCACATAGTAATACTAAAACTATTAAATGATTTCTACGTACTCGATATGAAAAAGGACCCTAAGACCCCTTTACTTGTAGGAAGAGGATTCCTAGCTACTGCCAACGCAGTTATAGATTATAGGATGGCCAAAATAGCGGTAGGAGAAGGAATCACTAGGTCGGTATTCGGTGTAAAAGGAATAGAATTAGGTGAGGAGGAAGCACCTTATTAGACCACACTTGGAAAAAGGGAATCATATAAACCCCGACCTAGCTCAGATGAAATAGGCGCAGAACCCCCTTACTATGCTAGGAAAGACTTCTTAGACTGCCATTTGCCCAGAGAATGGGAAATTTCTAGAGACGCTGAGCTCAATCCTTTCAAGGATACCTTAGTGTTTAGGAGAATGGTAGAATTTCTAGGAGCCATACCCATTAACCTTAAGTGTAACATGTGGGAGTCAGGGGACCTAACTAAAAAAACAATTAACTTGAACAAACCACCCAAAAACCGAGATGGAGCATGGCATGCCAAGATTAGATTGATCGACCTTGACAGAGAGAAATTCACCAAAACCCTTCAATCAATCCCAACCACTAGGAAGCTCTCCGAAAGAGAAAGTCCAAGAAAGATCATCGACTTGGACCACTTCTACGACACGTGACATGTGACTTCGAGTCTACCTACAAGACTCATTAATAAAGAAAAGCGCTTTTTGAGAGGCAACCCAATTTACTTTTCCCGCATATTAGGAGTGTCATGTGTGTTTTATTCTTCATAGTTTGTTTTATTATGTTTGAACTATCTTGTAATCATGCTTTGCATTGTCTTTAACCTCGTCTTAATTTCAATCAAAGGTATTTTGCAAACAATAAGTGTAGGGGAATTTATCCGGCTTTTGAGCCAAATTCAAACATGTTAAATGAATTGTTTAGATTAATTCGCGTCAGTTTCGAGTCATATGATTGAATTGTTAAATCTCAGGTTTTGTACAGCTATTTATACAGGAATTAAGTTATGGAATCAAGTGCAGGAAATTTTTCATCAAAAACAAAAATTTCGTTTTCACAGACTGTGGAGACGGCGTCACGATTAACACGCGACGCCGTCACCACGACACCTGTGACGGGGTCACCACAACCCCGACGGCGTCAAACGCCCAGGTTCAGAAAACTTAAAAGTTTTTAATTATTTTTGAAAATAAAACTTGCACGACATTTAATATATGTATTATTCTGCTGTTAACCTGCAAAACCTAATGAGTTTAACAATTCTTTCATCCTATCTATCGAGTCGAACCCTAAATTCATATTGTATATTTGGTAAAACGCACGTTTTATGCTTGGTATAGTTGTCTTGTCTTTGATTACAGGTTATATTTGATGAGGAGAAGCTTGGAAGTTCTTAGGAAGTTTCATTGGATTATTCTCGGAGGACGATTTATTCGGTTATCGCATGTTTCTTCTCCATTATTGAGTAAACCAGGGGAGTACTAGTTTCTTTTCCTTATTTTCATTTCCCTTTATTCGTTTTAACGGGTACTTCTAGAGAACATTGGGGACAATGTTCAACTTAAGTATAGGGGGAAAATAAGTCTTAGAAACTATTCTTTCATTTGTCATTTACTTTGTCCTTAAAAAGATGGGTAATATATCGAAACATAGCATAAAAGGGTGATTTTTACCAAAATTTTAAATTTTTTACGACACATACCAACAAAAACCGAGTATTATTAGCGTCTCGTGGATAGGAATTTACATGACTAGCACAAATACCCTCAAAATTCCACCCCCACAATGTGTGGTTCGCCCTTAGATATAATACCTTTAGCTTGTTCGAGTTAAGGAGTGAGCAATCATGTATGTCTATTCCGTCGTTACGGATGTGTATGCGTAGTTTTGTCGCCTTTTCTGGAACAATGGTATCGGTTATTTTAGGATTATGAGAGTATACCAATAATATATTAAATTCTAGAACTTGTTTTAGTGATGCATCCTAAGATCGCATAGTAAGTATTAGGATTTGCTTGATAAGAGGCATTAGGATTAACACATGTTTTAAACCTGTAATTGTTATGATGGTCACACCGACCATATAACTATCCCACACCCTTGCCAAGCACTCACCTTTAGTGCAGGATACCCCTAGTACAACCCTCCGAGCCTATCCTTTTTCATGATTCTCGTAATTTTCTGATGGATTCCAGATTATTAATGAAGTACATTGTCACCCTTAAACCAATCGTTACACCCAAAAAAGCCTTAGCCTACCTTGTATGTACTCGCCTTTAGTACATTATTATGTTTAACCCAAGTTAATTATTGAGTACACGGTTATTAAGTCCTTATCCTTGTAAATACAGTTTTAGGACGATTGGGATTCATGATAGTATTTATTTCGCAGAATAACAGGGAGAAAAAGTTAAGTCAATACCCCCATATGTTTATCAAATGATCTCTATGTTATTTTGATCCACCTCAAATCGGGTCAATAGTTAGATTGTATATATAGAGCATGTAAAAGCTCAAGTGTAGGGGTACGTATTATAAATCCCCATGTTGTATTATGTTATTCAAAAAAAGAGAAAATAAAAAGAAAGAGATTGATGTAGAGTTGTGTAGAGTTTGTATATCTTCGTCCGAGTCTTGGCTTAACAACCAAACCAAAGTGAATTCGTGTAAATAATTAGCTAACCCTTCCACTCTAAATTCACCCAAAGTCACCACCCAAATGTATCTCATCAATTTCCGTTTCCATTATATGTTATCTTACACCTACACCCCACAACCCTTTAAAAGACCTCTTAGATAGTAATGATTAATACTTGCGCCTAGCGGTGGAGGTTTGATCCTTTACCAAGCCTATGGTAATTTATATGCTATGACAGGTAATGAGTGTGATTTTCCGTTTCCCCCATATGTTATAATTCATTATACACCCGAGTGAAAGAGAGAATCCCAAACACTTGTGTGAGGTGCTAGTATATACTTTCCGTGCTTTTAATTACGAGGTCTAGAAGGTTGTGTTGTAGAATATTTTTAAAAAGTAGGTAAAATGACCCCTCATATTGTTATTGTCTAGGTAGAAAAGCCCATTTGCTTGAGGACAAGCAAATCCCAAGTGTAGGGGTATTTGATGAGGTGTCATTTTATACACTTTTTCGGGGTCGTTTAACCCCTAAAATCGTGTGTTTATGCCCAAAATAGGTACTTAATCGTTCTTTTTCAGGTATTTCTCATTTGGAAGACATTTGGATGAATTACACGTGACTTGGGCTCATTTAGAGAAGAAACGAATGAGATTACAAACCAACACCAAGACTCTTGAAGATTTGTGCTTACAGAGCCTGGAGATGGTGTCACCAGCTATACACGACGCCGTCGCAACTCATCAAGTGACGGCGTCACATCTTTCATGACGGCGTCAGCCCGTACCGACTCAAACGCAGATCTAGAAGATTCATCTTACGACGACGTCACGATTAAAACGCGACGCCGTCACGTCGATTTTCCTATATATACAAACCTGAATTTAGGGTTTTGTGTGTGTAACTTTAAAATAAAAAGAGGGTACGAACCCTAGTTCGTTTAGCAGCTTTAGGAGACGATTTTAGGGCCAAATTCCAATTCATGTTTTAATCAAGTAAGGTTTACTTAATCATTCAATATGTCTATGTGTTGTTTGATCTATTGTTCTTGCTTTATCTTTAACATGCTTGGCTAAACCTATTATTGTATTTATTTATGATTGTATGAAACCTAGAATGTAGATCTTAGTGATGTTGCTTCTTCTGATGGATGTGCACATTAGGTCTTAGAAAACCAGCTTTCTGTCTATAATTGTTGTTGATATGTCTAGGGAAACGTGATTGTGTAGAAAGGATACCATCGGGTAACAGTCTTCATACTACCTTGCCCCCTAATATGGTTGATCCACTTTTAATGTATTTTACAGGCACTTAGTAAACTCCTAAGGGCCGTGTAATAGTCTTCATACTACCTTGCATGTGCGTTGCTCTAGCGGCATACTAAGTAGACGGAGGGTTCGTGTAATTCGTTCATGCTTTAGGAAATAGTTACACAGATCATCACAATGGTGACAAGGAAACAACACTAAGAGAAGCAATCTAGGGAGTAATATATGATTAAATAGACACAATCTTTTATCTTATTGTTATCACCATTAGCGTAGATTTATATTTAGTTTATTAGCTAAAACCAACCAATCTCTCAAATATATGATTTACTTGCTTTCCATAAAATACAAAAATACAAAAAGAATCTTCCCTCAACCCTTAGAATTCTGTTAGACCGTGATCAAGCCTTCCCAACCTATTCCTCAAGTGAACGATAAACAACCCCGAGTCTTGCCCATACTACACTACAACGATTAGGTGCACTGCCTAGGGAGTTGTTAAACTTCTCGTGTAGAAGTCCTATGACGACCGCACATCAAATCACAAAGTATAATGATTCAAGATGAAATCGCAAAACATATGTTTTTAATGGTTCAAGTTGAAATCACCTATGTGTGGGAGAGGTGGGGTCGCTTTAAAGGGAAATATGGGGGGCACAATTCCTAAGAGCTCTTACAGAACCAGGCTAGTGTTCATGACCATAACAAACACGACTATGAGGACTTGACAAGGTCAGGGGGAGTCTTGTGTGAAGTGTAATGTTGTCTACGTAAACAGATGTTGAGTTCAAGGACATCGCGTCCAGATCTAGGAGACTAAGTACATCTCACAAGGGAAAGTTCAAAGGGTCACACCTACCTTTCATATGCAGGACTTAACCACATAAATTTCGCCAAATCTTTTGTGTGTTTTCGATCAATTTCCATTCATGTGGGGGATTGTTGGAAAATGTGTTTGTAAAATGATTCTCTGCAAACTTTGGACATTATTTAATATATGTATATGTTATATATATATATATATATATATATATATATATATATATATATATATTAGCTTGTAATTTTGTGTTCTCCTTTAAGAGAGCTTCGCAACGAGCTAAAGTATGTCCAAAATGGAGTTAATATGAATGAGATATCGTGTCTCAAAGTGAGGCACGTGAAACACAAAATCTGGAAAAAAGCAGATCCCGCATCGCCCAAAACATGAAGTGAAAGAGTGATTAAATAGAATTCTTGGTATTTGCTATCAAATTCCTTTGGTTAAGTTTTACTCCAACACCTACGTGCGCGCGCGTAGGGGGTGCAGATTTATGGATTTCAAGGCCAAAATGGGTTCTACGCTTGTGAACTCATGCGAGCCTACGCGACCTGCGAGCACGAATGCAACTTTACACCTTTTTCAGCCAAAATAGGTTCTAAGCTTGTGAACTCATGCGAGCTCGCGCGACCTGCGTACACGAATGCAACTTCGCCTACTTGCGAATCTTTTTGCTACCAGTTTCAGATTTCTTTTCCAGAATAGTTTTAAACTTTATGAAGAAGTCTTAACAGAATAGTTTATGCGTATAAAATATATGCAAATCGTGTATATGAATAACATATTTGCTTAAGTTGGGCAAGTATTTATCTTGGAAAACAAGTCGAGTTTCTAGCGACCTGCGGACATGAATGCGACTTCGCCTACATGCGAATCTTTTTACTGTCAGTTTCGGGTATCTTTTCTAGAATATTCTGTGGAAAACTAGAAGGGGGGGTTGAATAGTTTACCGCTTTTTAATTTAATGTTTATGTTTGTTAATAAAAACTTAGATTCGACTTTATGTGAATTCAACACTTGCACAATATAAACAATATACTTATCTAAACAATTAATAAGATAGTATGAGCAAATAAGGTAAGACAAGAGATAAGAGTAAGAACAATCAAACCACAACGCGAGGATTTATAGTGGTTCGGTAACGAAGCACCTCTTCGCCCTACTCCACTCCTCGAGCACCAAACTCGAGAGTTTTCTTCACTATGTCAACAAACTCCCTTATGGCGGAGAAAATCGTACACAACTTTCGCTTATATCAATTTCCAACACTAAGCTAGATGTCGAGTTCTAATCTTAGCTAGAACCAATCTATCACGACTTCACAACTTCTTCACTACTTTCACGACTTCACAACACAACTTCACAACTACACAACTTCTTCACACCTTAGTTTTCTTCACACCACTACTTCACTACTTCACTTCTACTTTCACACCTAACTATCACAACTTGGATGAATCACTAGATTCAACTATACTTACAACAATCACAAAGATTTATCTACTACACAACTTTACAAGATTTACAAATGATTTACAAATTGTGATATGGATGCAACAAGATTGCAATACACACTTGAGGTGTAATACTTCTTCACTTGATGATGGAAGTATTCTTCTCTTGCACTTGAGGAATTGAGCTTGGATCACTTGGAAACAAAGCTTTATGATTAGATGATCAAAGGATTTTAATGAGATGTGTGGGCTGTTTTAGATCAGAAAGAATGAGTGCAAAAGGTGAGAAAATAGTGGGGAAAAGTCCAGTATTTATAGGACAAACTGGAGGAGCGTCTACCTATGGGCGGTCCCCTTAAATAGGTGGGCGGTCCCCTTAAAATTAAGGGGGCCGCCCTAGACTAGGGGCTCCCCAGTTTGTCTTTTGTGTAGGGGGGATTTTCTGGAACTTTTCTAGCCGTTTTAGGTCCGAAAATTTGAATTTCAAAATGTTTATTTTGAATAAAACATTTCTTTTAATTGTAGAAAATGTTTTGTAATGTTTATAAAAATGTTTACAACATTTTATAAAAGTGTGAGGTTGAATAAAAATTTCCTTTGATCATAAAATGCATTAAGCATTTATTTATTCATACCTTTAAGTGATATAATTTTCGAAATGAAAATTTACTACTAATTACTTGTTTACGTTTAATTTTACATTGAACGTTTTTATATTTTGTGATTATCAAAACGTAAAGATGTGAAAAATATTAATAATGTTTTTAGGCATTATTTCTATCAACAATCTCCCCCTTTTTGATGATTACAAAATTTAAACTCATTAAATGTAAAATTATTTTTAAACAAGTATTTAGTGAGTTTTATGTCATTTCTCCCCCTTTTTGTAGAATCAAAAAGGCATCGTCGAGAATTGCTAGTAAAATCGACGGAATAAATGCTCCCCCTTGATGTGTGCTCCCCCTCGTTCGAGGGCACCAAGGAATCGAGCTATGGTTTCTTGGCTACAAAAACGAGTTAGAACAATACAAATATTTCTAACATGTAGCAAGAAGGAACAACCTAATGGATTTGTCGATCCAAACTTTCCAGATCATGTCTACAGGTTGAAGAAAGCACTATACGGTCTCAAACAAGCTCTACGAGCATGGTATGACACATTGTCTTATTTTCTGATTGAACACCATTTTACTAAAGGTATTGTTGACCCGACTTTGTTTACACGATGTAACAACCGGCAATTTTCAAAACTATAAATGACTATTTTACCCTTTGACTTTTGGGTCCGACTTGATTTTTTTAACTTTTTGACCTTTTACTGTCACATAAAAACGATTACCGTGTAACCGGCAATTTTTCAAAACGTATTTAAATAATAAATCATGTTGTTATTATATATCTCTCATTTACAAATTTATTTTTCAAACTTATTTGAAACGAAAACGAGAAGATATCTCGCAAATTGTGAAAAAGAACTGTTGACACAACGCTTACCGACGCAAAATAATTAAAATCATATCTATATTATCACAATTTTTTTAAATAAAAGATATTTAAAAAATTAATTATCCATTTTATTTAAAAGAGTTTAATAAAAACGTTGAAATATTCAAGTTAAGTTGTTAATTTACGAACAAAGCTTGTCCGTGGTACCCCATGACACACAAATATAATATAAACATTTTAAATACTTTTAAAAAAAATTACGGAAATAATAGTCTTGTAAATTACTCATTTTCATGAGAATAAACTATTTTTAAACGCAAACGGCGCAATCTAGTGTCTTAAATCTAGTTAAACCTATCTTAAAACATGTCCCGTAACCAATTATTTTACAAAAGATTACACTTTTGGTCCCTGTGGAAATATTTACACCATCACCCCCCTAATCTATTATACACTTGACATATTTTTTTCTAACTTTTTGGTATATATACCCAACTCATTAGGGTTTTACCTCATTTTTCTTATAACCCTAGCACACACATATACTCTCTTCCTTCTCCTCTCATATACTGGCGCTGCCCCACCACTTCCGGTCGGATTCCGGCCACCACACCGGGAACCCACCATACAACCATGAACACCTCTCCACCATGCCACGCACCACCTAGACACCACCAACATCGTTATCTCCATCTCACATCGCAACCACTTGCCATCGCAGCCACCTCACAGCCGCCACCTCCTTCATCTCACCACCAATGCCATCTCCACAACACACCATCGTCATCATCTCCAACCCGACGCCACCATCCCCACCACGGGTGGAATAGCTGAAACCACCCCCATCGCCGCCGCTATCTTGGCATCCGCCACACTTCACCGTCAACTCTTTCGAGTTTTGGTTGGTTTTCTTATTTTTGTAAAAACTAATAATAAGTTTGTGTGGTTGTGTTTGTTTTAACTTGTTTCATTTTCAATTGATTTAGTTTGGTTTTGTTCTTTTGTTTCAGTTGATATACACGCCCAGTAGGGGTGTTTGTTTCTGCGTATAAACAGTACCAAAAGGGGTGCTTTGTTGCTGTGGTAGCAGCCCCCACTAGGGTGTTTTGGATATGCGTTTAGCAGCAGTAAGGGTGTGTTTGTTTTGCGGTTTTTCGACCCTAAAGGGGTGTTTTGGATTTGTGTTTTACAGCATAAGGGGCGTTTGGTTTGTGTTTAACGCCAAGTGTGCGTTTGGTATGCAGCCCATAAGGGGTGTGTTTAGTTTACTTATCTTTGTTTTATTTGGTCTCGTTTAGAATTTTAAATAGAAACACAGCGGGTATTTGCAATGGATTGTTTAAAGTAGAAAAACATTTAGTTTTTAAAAAAATGGGAAACGTCATATAATTCGAATAGTCATGTCGAAATTTATATAAATTTCTATACTTAGTAATTTTCACTTAAATTTCTACTATCTTAAAACCCGATAAAAGGACAAAGTTATATAGTTTTAAGATTATTAATTTGTAATGATACAATAAACCGGTAAATAAATGAAAACTATACTTTTACAAATAAGACAACTAGTTTAATTAAAACGCATAACGAAATACTAAATTATAAAATATTATTTTATAATTTCCGACTAAAAGATAAAATCATAACTTTTGTAAAAGTTTTAGAAACATCGTTTATATAATTCATAACTTTAAAACGTGTGTTTACTTTTATGCAAGAACTCTTTATTAATTTATTTAGTGATTTCCAAACACGTGTCGAATTATATCGTTACAATTATTTTCTCATGTTTATTATAAAATACTTGCGAAATATTATATACTTCGAATATTTATCCTTCTTGTCTTTTTCTTTCTTATATATAATACGCGCCACGTATTATATAATTTTTCTTGTCTTTCATATGTAATATATACGGAATATATTACATACTTTGCTTTTACCTTTCGGTTTATTTTATTTAACCAACCACCAAACTCATCCAACTTGAAATCCAAATCCTTTATCAACATGTCGCGTTGATGTACTCATCCATTGAAAAACCTAATTTATCATCCTAAACTAGTGGGACTTAGCGTTAAGATAAGCGTGCATCTTCTTGGTCGAGCCGTTTCGGTTTCCGTTGTGTTTTACTTAATATTTGCATTTCAGCCAATTGTTTTGCAACATTAGGGTGAGTTCATAGCCCCATGTTTTACTTGTTTTATATTTACTTTATAACTTTTGGGGTGAGAACATGCTCGTTTACAAACTTATTTACTCTAATGATTTCAAACTCTTATAAATGTTTGTTCGCAAACTCGATTTTAACAACCATTGGGGGATATTGATAATTCTCACTTTCGTCTTTACTTATGGATGAAATTACTAAAAGCATTCTTTTGGGAAATACGTTGGTTACTTTTACTTTGGACACAAGTACTCTACGTTAGAATTTCTCTATTTACGTGTTGCCTAAGTAGTATTGAAACTTGTATGCTCGAGTTATCATGAACCATTAGTTACTTATGATCAGTTGGATTGGTAAGTGAGCACAAGTGTTGTAAATAGATCTATTAGGACTAATCATCCCCGTCCGGGTAAGTAGCTCTTACTGGATCAACGGACGTATACCATGTCGAGTGATACGGTAAAGCGTCATGATGGCACCCGTCAGGGAAAGTTTATTAAGCATTATGCATGCTTCTATTACATTTAGCCTAGGTGTCATGAGCTTAGTGCAATACAAATACCTTTTACGTGAAGTTGTATCTGTTATAACTCTCACATATATTTTATAACTTGTGGTCCACATTACTTTTGTTGAACGTTTCTGATTACTAAATGCATTTTATAATAATGTGAGTAAAGCAGTATTCACTAAACGCTTTTGATTCTCGCATTTACTTTACTTAAACCTATGAATTCATCAACTTTATGTTGACGTTTTAAGCATGTTTTTCTCAAGTGATTAGCTTTGGACTGCTTGACGTGCTATGTGGAGTCTACATGCAATATGATACCAATTATCAAGACTTTATTATCATTCATACTCGTTGTCTTTTGAAAACCAAATTATGCTTTTGCTACATTTTACTTACACTTCTGCAAATGTTTAATTTCTGTTGAATCTTGTAAAACTTATCTATTTTTAAATAATGTAACGAGTTATGATTTTTCAAAACGTCCCTTAGTGGTCGTTCCCTTGATCTTGTGTGATGTATATGATGACGTCACGCCCTCGGATACGTATTCCGTCCCAGCCTCGTTTAGGGGTGTGACATATTGGTATTCAGAGCCAAGGTTATAGAGAACCAGGTAGTTTATACTAGGTCTGGTCTATAACCCGGTATTGTACTATTACGTGCATTTAGTGTGTTTTATTTGTGCTTCTTTCTTTGGGTATACGTGAGTACTATTTTTCCTTGAGCATGCTATGATAGGGGTTTATCTCTGCCCTGTGTTTATCTCTCCCTGCCCTTATGTTATGTTGCATTTATTTTTGCCTTTGAGCTGTATTTTGCTATGAGCTTACGCTTGTCTTTTCTCCGTGGTTATCTTTTCTCTGCGGTTTACGTTTGCCTTACGTTTATTCCCCTATTTGCATATATGGAAGTTGTCTACATATATATCTAAACTTTTCTAAGACATTGTGAGTTGCACAATGGTCTTACTAATTTTTCTCTTCGCAACCTTATACAATATCGTTTTACATGAAACCCGTCACAGTTTTGGTTTGCATAGAATTATGTATGAATCTAAGTATTACAAGTCTTGTATAGGCGGGATTTGTAATGGGAGGGTTGATGTGATAATTTCTATGTTAACTCGTTCATAAAGACCTTTATCTTATTTACTTTAACCATGTACTCATTAACTATTTTGAACTCTATGTTAATCTCCCCTGATTGTTTTACTCCTTGTCTCCGAAGACGAGTTTTAAACACTCGCCCTATACTCATTAAAGCACCTGCATCGTCATGTCATCCGCCATCTTAAAGGTTATGTGAGTACGCGTATTGCATCGAAAATTATTAAGTAGGATGATTTATAATCTCTTTATTTAAAAGGATTGGGATGCCTCTTCATTTAAATAAATAAATTATAAAGTCATCGAACCATAAGTTTTTCTATTCATTATTTAATTATATTAGACGCTTCTTATGCCATATTGGATATAAATGAGTGGGCTTAATGGTATCCAATATGAGACGAGTATGAACTCGAACCCATAATCACCAGAATCCGTTAAAAAGATCTAGAAACACAATCGTAATCTTACCATCAGCCAGTATCCTTAAAGCCTCACTTGAAATTACCTATCTCATTCTTAAGTTATTACTTGTGCTGTTACAAATCCTTACGATCATGAACTGTGTGGGAGCTAACCGACTTGTGCACTTTGAGATAATGATTTGGATTATCCTTGAATAACAGACGAGTGCACTATATTCCACGCCTATCGCATTAGCTTTCTCATGAGCTCCTCCTATTGTTGACCTTTAATTCTGGGGAATATTATTTTCAAAATTGTCTTCACTTCTCCGCAACCCTTCATCGTTTCATTATAGTTATTGTGTGTTAATGTATTCTTATACTTTTACTTATGATTTTAAGGCCTCATATGTTTTGCTCATGATTTTCAAATGATTAAAGTGAATAATTATTTTAATGAAGATTTTTGATGATTTCAGATATATATTGGTTCTTGTTAAGAGGTTGTGAGATTTGTGAATTGCAACAAAGATGGCGATGAGGTTAGGATAGTATTATAGTGGATTAGGTTGACTAGTTTTGGCATAAAAGAGTTTTGGTTAGATTGGAAAATATGGCGGCGTTATGGTCAAGTCTATGGTTGATTTATAAAAATATAGTTGCTGGTCCGAGTTTTAAATAGGGGTAAAACGAACGTTTAAAAAAAATGTTTCGAAAGGTTTATTAGGTGCCGAAAGTCTTTGAAAATATTCGTGGAGCTTCTTAATATCAAAACGAAGGTTTAAGAATTTTTTTTTTTAAATGATAAGTCGTTGTGTTGGGAATTGAAGGCTTCTAAAGTTACTACTGTTAGTTTTGGAAGTTAATACTGCTGGTTCAAGATTGTGCTGCTGTTGAAGTTTAAAGAAAATAGTCTAAGTTATTAGTACTGCTAGCTATAATAGTTAGTGTTGCCAGTACATTGTTAGTACTGCCAGTATAGTTAGTACTGTTAGTTAATACTTAGTGCTGTTAGTCTTGTATAGTTAGTACTGCTATTATGATATGCATGAGTTAAATTAGGAATAGATATGCATTATCATTATACACGTTTTGTAAGCCCATTAGGGTTTCCTTGGTGTATAAAAGGAACCCTAAGGCATAGATCTAGATATCAGTCTTTCATAGTTTTTCATAGCTTCAAGGTTGTAAACCCTAACACTGTCAAAGAGTGTTCGTATTAATATATTAGAGCTTATTGTTTTGGTTATATTTTTGTGTGTTAAACATTCATTACTGTTATTCTTCTTAGTGGTATAAACTAGAGTTTCAATCTTAGTGCCTTTGGATTTATCCAAGGATACTAAACCTTACATCAAGCTAAGGAGTTCAAGATCTGTTCATTGGGATCAACAAGTGGTATCAGAGCTTGTTGTGAAGCTTTGAATAAGAAGAAACCAACAACACATACTAGATCTAATTCTCAGTGATAAGATGGAGGCAGGAACTACTTCTACAAATCTGACTACAAAACTCCCTATCCTCAACCCAGGGGATTATGATCTCTGGTTGATGAGGATAGAACAATACTTTCTCATGACTGATTACTCCCTTTGGGAAGTAATTAAAAATGGTAACAAAGTGCTAAAGAGAACTGTTGGAGAAACTGAGCAGGAATATGAACCTACTACTGCAGAAGAAAAGCAGGACAGGAGGAATGAGATGAAAGCTAGAGGAACTCTGTTGATGGCACTCCCAAATAAGGATCAACTGAAGTTCCATTCATATAAAGATGCAAAATTGCTCATGGAAGCCATTGAGAAGAGGTATGGAGGAAACAAGGAATCCAAGAAAGTTCAGAGAACTCTACTCAAGCAACAATATGAGAACTTTGCAGGATTAAGTTCAGAGACAATGGATCAAACTTTTGATAGGTTGCAAAAACTTATCACTCAGTTGGAGATTCAAGGCGAAGTTATTACACAAGAGGACATGAACTTAAAACTGTTGAGAAGTCTTCCATCTGAATGGAAGACTCATGCTTTGATCTGGAGGAACAAACAGGAAATAGAGACCATCAGTTTGGATGACTTATACAACAACTTGAAGATATATGAACCTGAAATCTCAGGATCATCAAGTACAAGTCAAAATCCACAAAATGTGGCTTTTGTGTCCTCCAACAGCACTAACAGCAATAGCAGCACAAATGAAGCAGATAACACTGCTTATGGAGTTAGTGCTGCTCATACTCAAAGTAATCCTACATCTAGAGACAACCTTAGTGATGCTGTGATCTGTGCTTTCCTAGCTAGTCAGCCAAATTCTCCTCAACTTGCATAAGAGGATCTAGAACAAATTGATCCTGATGACCTAGAAGAAATGGATTTGCAATGGGAGATGGCCATGCTGACAATTAGAGCTAGGAGATTCATCAAGAGGACAGGCAGGAAGCTGGATGTAAATGGTCAAAGAGTTAGATTTGATAGGTCTAAAGTGGAGTGCTATAATTGTCACAAATATGGTCACTTTGCAAGATAATGTAGAGCTCCTAGAAATCAGGAAAACAAAGGAAGAGAGATTAATAGAATAACTGTGACAGTGGAAACTCCCATTGAAAATGCCTTGGTTGCTCAAGATGGAATTGGAGGGCATGATTGGAGCTACCAGGCTGAAGAAGAGCATCCTACAAACTTTGCATTAATGATATTTACATCTTCAGGAAGTTCTTCCAGTTCAGACTTTGAGGTAGATTCTTGTTCTAAATCATGTGTAAAAGCTTATGCTACTCTAAAAGAACAATATGATAGTTTATCTTCTGATTACAAAAAGTTTCAATTTAATTTAGTATCTTATAAAGCAGGTTTAGAATCAGTAGAAGCTAGACTAGCTACTATAAGAAAAATGAGGATGTGTTTGAAGAGAACATTAATGTTTTAAATCTTGAAGTTAAACTAAGAGATAATGCTTTAACTGAAAACAAAAAGAAATTGGAAAAAGTAGAAAAAGAGAGAGATGAGTTAAAACTAACATTAGAGAAGTTTCAAAATTCATCTAAATCTTTGAATAATTTGCTAGAAAGTCAAGTTGTTGACAAGTTTAAAACTGGACTAGGATATAATGCAGCTTCTTCTACTGCAGCTTCTCCTACAGTAGAAAGTTTTGTGAATTCATCTTAAATGTTAGAAAATTAGGAGTGTAATAAGTTCAAATCTGATAAGGGATATCATGCAGTTCCCCCACCTTATACAGAGAACTTCATTCCCTTCAAACCTGATCTAATATTTATGGATGAAATAGTTGAAAGTAAG